>VNJV01019154.1:0-41146 GCA_008042635.1 Drosophila nikananu | reverse complement strand
TGACGATGATCATGATGACGATGATAATAATAATGGTATGGTGATGATCATGTTGTTGCTGCTGCTGATGATGATGAACAAGCACAATGGCCTGAACAAGCAGTTAGAGCCTGTACGGACAACAACACAACAACGGCGATTACAAGCAGCAAGTGTGTTCATTATTTTGCAATTTAACAATCCCCACACCCCACATGACATCCTCCATCATCATTCCCCCTTTCGTTTTCATCCTTAACAGCTTGAGAAAACAAAAACCAGAGAGTAAGGATATACTAGCAAGTATTTAGACTCAAGAATACCTCTTAAAGATTTAGAATATTTTGAAATATTTTTACATTCTTAGAGGGTATTTCAATTTTAGTAAAGCTGTAAGGGAGAAATTTTTGACCGAATAATTATATATGTTGTTAATTGGTAGGTTTTCCCGCAAGAAAACAATTTTTATACGAGTCCTTAATGAATTGACGGACAAACGGACAAGGCTTTATTTCAAATATATGAATATTTTATAGAGTTACAATCTGAAATGATAGAATAAATTTTTGATTCGGAAACTCAACAGTATATATAACTTTTGTGTTTAAATGTGGTGTATCTCGCTTTCTTAACCATCTTAAAATAATAAAAATAAGGCTTTAAGAAGTTAACGGACAAACGGAAAGGACTGCTTTCTATTTATATGTTTTTAATACACAATATAAAACATTTTTTAATCTAGTATTCTATAGTCGGTGTCTTTACTATGACTGTATAGTTACCTTTAAATAGGACTTTAAGCAAATTAACAAACGCACAAGGCTTGTCACTGGATATCCCTCCACAACACAATCCTTTTTGAAAATACAATATACCCTTTGTGCTCCAACGCATACCGAGTGTTGTAAAAAAAGAGGAGACTGGGCGGAACAAGAAGAAAGTATGAAAAAAGTGAAGAAATAATTAGTTTACTTGTTACGAAAGTGAGTTATCGCCCTTTGTGAGCCGCTGCAGCCGTTGCGGCGTTGTTTGCCTAGTTGAAATTGAATAAACAAATTTTACATGCCGCACACACACACACGCTCACGCATAAGTACCGCACATGATATATAAACTCAGCCACCCACCCACACTCGCCCAAACACATAGACAATGTGTCGAGTGTGCAAAAATAATAATGTGTGTTCTTTACACAAAGAACAGCTCAGCAAAGAAGGCAGCTAAATAAAAGCGAGAGGAGACAACGAAGGGCTATAAAATTACATTTACATATGCAGATATGTGCAGGGGTGTGCCACACACACCCCGGTGTGCGTGCGAAGAAAGTGTTGCCTACCTAACGGCGTCATTAGTCACACAAGAAGCCAAGAAAGGCGAGTGAGAAATGGCACACACTCACAGCAATGTACTTCCTGAATTGGATAACTAAACGGAGATGTTCAGCATCGGCACAATATCACATTTCACACAGCAACAACAAAACGCATTGTCCGTTTTCTTACCTTGAAGTTGTTGTCCTGCAGCCAACACACTCACAGCTGCTGTTTTGAGTCCAAGGACAATTGCCTTGAAGGTGTCTTATTTGCTTGTCGCGCCCTACAAAGCTAGTACAATTAAAATGTAAGGACATTTCAGGGTATTTACCTAAAACAATGACCACTCTTAGGCACAGCTTAGAGTATATAAGGTATATACGTGCTTTTGAATGAGAGTTTTCTGGTAAAAAATTTAATTTAAAAAAGGACAACGAAGCCTCCACTGTTATACGTTTGGGGTTATAAGGGTAGCTCCAAAGCCTTCAAGCATTATTTAGTTTTTTTAAATATTTACAAATGTCTATAAGATATACCGAACAAAATATTGCTCTCAATTTCCTCTCTTTTTCTTTCATATTTAATTTTTAAATAGTGAAAAATATTGTATTTAATGTTCTTACCGAAAAAAATGTATTTATTATTTTTATTAAACAGAATATGGATTTATCTTAAATTCATAATATCATTTACCCATGTCAAATATCTACACAGTAACAAGAGATAATCATTTTTTGTGTATCCCCAATATAAACCTTACATCCCCTATCTATAAAGATTATTCAATTTTTTAAATATTAAAATCCCTCCCTTGTATACAAGAACTCTTAAATTATTGTAAAGAAAAAACCCAACATGTGCCATTAACCTTCCCAGATAAAATCGTTAAATCGTTAAAAACACACTGACCCTTTCATCGTTCCCTGCAATTTTTCAATTCAATACCATTTACATAAAGATTTATATTTATGAAAAAGCCTTTCTGGAAACAAACAAACAAAAAACACCATACGCAGATTGTGGAAGAAAATGAGAAAACTGTGCAAAGCAATGGCTCAGCCGCCATATGTTGCATGATGTTCCGAAAAAAATGGGAGAGAGAACCAACCTATTTTTAAAATTCTGAAAGCATATTTCTGTTTCTGGGGTGTTTCGGGGAATTTCAACGGATAAATGATGAAGAGAGACAGATTGGGGGGAAAATTGAAAGGTGGCAAGGTGGAAGCGATGACAATATGTTTCGCCCACGGGAAAGAGTTCTCTTTTTTCGCCCCTTTTATATTTTCATATTTTTCCATTTTATATTATTTTATTTTTGCGCCCCGCTGATAGATGGCAGCGATAAATGCATAATGTGCACGCACACACCGGAAATTTGTGGCTCGAAAAACCAAACCAAAACACGACACCAAAAAGCGACGACGACACCGATACCGAAAACCAAAAATCGAGGTCCTTTTGTTGTGAAAATATCAATGTGCATGGAGCCGAAGGGCGGAGGGTTTTTATTTTGGCTTGGTAAATTGAATGATGAACGGAGGAGGCAGAACCAGTGGATCCACAGATCCCATCCATTGTTCGGCTGATAAGGGAGCCTGGCAACTATTACCTGGAGCCCGACTGAACTGTCAATCAATAGCATCCATCGTCCCGGTCCCCGTGCTCATCATTGTCATACAATAGGGCGGCGCTTGGGGAGACAGTGTCTGTCAGTAATAATGCCAACTAATAGGCAGGAAGTGTTAGCCGCCGCCGTCGCCGCCGCCGATGTTGCAGGAAGAAAGGATGCCGCTCAATTACCCCGACATAGTCATACGGTGAATGTTGTGTATTGGAGACCAATGTTAACTGTAAGACTGTGTCTCGGTGGTTGCCAGCCAAGCAACGAGAAGCAAGTGGAGTGTGGAAAGTGACTAGTGAAGAGTGGCGAGTGAGAAACCCAAGCCAACCGGATATGGGTATGTGGAAGTGAAGACGGACGGACCGCAACAATAAGTTCGTCCAAGTGATAAGTCGCGATAGCAACTCGACTGGTAAAGTTTCCTGGGCTTACTCCGGTGATAGCAGGAGAGCAGGGGGGAGGAGAAAACTCTGGGAAACTCGGCGGGGGAAAGCTTATCACCGAGCACGCGACAGGCTGGGTACTCCGAGCTCTGGGACCTCCAACTTGCATCCCCGAGATGTGAGATGTGAGCCGTGAGCCCTAAGCCATGAGCCAGACCTGACAGCTTGACAGGCGCCTGCTGCACACACATCACAAGCACACACACCTCAAACTTTAAACAGGTTTTGTGTTGTGCCCAGGGCACCCTTGAAGTTCAAGGGTGTCTCATGTGTAGGTGAAGAGGAGCTCACCTCCACCTTATTTATTATCTATGATAGTCTAGTGAAGAGTAGACCCAATTATAGTTTAAAAATCTAGTTTAAAAATCTATTTTTTTTGCATACATTTTCTTTTAAATCATATTTTGAATTTATTTTAAAACCTATGAACTTTGCTACGGCAATCAAATGGCATTTATATCAGTTATAAAACTGTTCTTTTTATTTTATTTTCAGTTTATACTTTTTGTTTTGAAATCAAACATCAATTGTCATGGTCATGTTGGTCCTTGTTTTATTCCTGTTTTACATTTGTTCCGTGTCGTTTGAAATCAAATATCAATTTCATACATTTTTTATTATTTCATTTTTATTCTTTTTATTTCTGCTGTGGCCTCAACTAACTTTTTTATATATTATTTTCCAATCAATCGACAATCGCCACAAGCCTTTGATGGCTTTATTTTTCAATTTATATTATTTTGAACTCAATGTCAAATGAAGATGAAAAAAAACATATAAAAAGATTTCAATTTTTGATGTTCTGTTATGGAAAACTATTATTTTTTTTGAGGAATCCTATTAAAACTTTAAAATCTTTTCTATTTTATTGTTGAAAATATAACTACATATTTCTATTGTAATTCTGTTTTAATTGTACATTCCAAAGCAGGGTGTCTCCCAGTCGAGCACCTTTTCGGGTTTTCAAGTGAAGAGTTGACACTGAGCAGGGATTAATTAAGCCGGCGAAGATTCATTTTGCGGTCGACTCTCTCATATGGGGTGCACTTAATCCCTGCCCCCGGCCACCACGGCAATCGTGCGCTGCTCCAAACCTGATAAGGTGCCAAATGTGGGCACTATCCATCCTAGCAGACCCCGCCGCAAAGTGGGATTAACAAATGAGCGCGGGAGGACGAGGAGCCGGTGGGAGGTGGCGCTGTCAGGGACTGGGAGCCACTGGCGAGTGCCGTTGTACTAATTAAAATTCGGCATTAATCCAGATGATTCAGCTGTCAACGGTGCCTGGGCTGTATCTGTGTCTGTGCCTCCGGTTTTTTGCCCACCGAAATGGATGCGGAAGCCATCCGCAGCCGCGCGCGCGTGTGTACGTGTGTAATTGACGTGTGGCCCGGAATATTAAGGAGAGGAAAATCCTGGAGCGCCGCCTGTACCTACACTAGTCCGAAAAGGGGGCGGGAGTGGGCATGGTGAGGAGCCTTGTATAGTTCCATGCCTATACCCATTCTCGTTCTCGTTTTGGCCATGCTGTGTAATTATTAAAACCAACAAATAACGTTCGTGCGGTCGGTGGTCTGGTGGCGGTATATTGGATGGACGCAGCGGGAAGGGGCAGGAGGACGGGACGCAGGATGCCCTGCCCATTGGTGGTTGGAGGTTAGTGGCTTAGCATAAAGCTGGAAAAATGACCAGCTACCCCGGATGGACTGACTCCCGGCCAACAATGGACCTGACTCAGCAGCCGCCGTCGATGGGGCTTTGGCTTGGAAATAGCTAATAAACTGAGTACAGCCTTGGGGCTGTGTATTTAAATATTTAAAAGAAATGCTAAAATTAAGGGAATTCACTTTAAAATCGAATATATATACGTTCATCTCGCTTGGATTTTATAAATAACTTAGGTGACCTCTTCATCTTCAGATTGTAACTTTATTTTCCTGTCTGAAATAATACCTAATGCACTTCTCATGTTGCCTTTCAATTTCAATTTCCTTGAAATTCGCACTAAAAAAATCCTGAGCCCAAGAACTGCAATTAGCTGCAAGTCAATTCCATTAAGTTCTTTAAAACTGCCTTCAATATTTACTACTTATTCCTACCTTTGCTCTAAAAACTTTCAGATTTACTTGGCAAACTTTTGTTTCCTGTCAACGATTTTTGCAAACTTTATGGCAAACTTGTTTTGCCACTTGAATTATTTAAAAGCAAGCTTTTGGGAGCCAAGGTTTTAGTGAGAGTGAAAGCTAGGGTTTTCTTCTTCGGGGGGATTTTCTCCGAGTGTGTGGCCCGATGCCGTTTTCCCTGTCGAGCTTCTGGAGGGGCACAGCTCTGATGTGGCTGCTGCCTCAGCAGCAAACAAATGGAGCTCGGGGCTCGGGGGATAGAGATGGGGTTATACTGATTGTTTAGGACAGAACCTCGGCAAACAAACGGGTATATCTGCATATAAGCCGGGCTATGGGATGCGAGGGAAACTCTGGCCACGGGGCAAAACTTTAACAAGCACTTAAGTATTAATCATGGAAATCAGAGGCAGATGCTCCCCCTGCTACATCCCCAGCAGGGGAACGATGTGCTATGTGGTTAGTGTGAATGTGTGTGTGAGTGGGCCAAAGCCAAAGCCAAATCTGGGGCCAAAGCCAAATCCGAAGGCCCAAAGTTTGCCACGTTGGCTATCAATGTCACAGAAACGGAGCGCCTAATGAGGCATTAAACTTAACTGCTCAACTTTGCGCCTGTCAAGCGCTTATTAAATTTACCGTTTTATTGGTCCAACAACTTGGTGTTAAATATGGACCTCCCGCCCCCCTCTGTCCCCCTCTCAATTCAGTGGTCAGTGGGCGTGGTCCCGGAGGCGGTAACGGCGGCGACGACGACGACGACGACGAGGGCGACGGGGCTTTAAGTGAAATCAGATTACGTTGTTTATCGTTCACTTGGTAACCAGGCGTGTGTCCTTTTTGCCGCTTGCTTTTCCCGGAAAAATCTTCAGCGCCTCCCCCCCTCTGCCTCCTGGGCGGGCATCTGCCGCATTTAAATAGTTGCCAAGTTCAGCAAATTTTATTCGATGTAGTTAATTTCGTTTCTCTCGGCACGAGGAAATGGTATTAGCCATTTATTTAGTCAAATTCTGCTGCGGCTGCTGATGCCCGAGCGCGTGACTGCGTTCGTTTTTGGGGGGGAGCGAGGGCTGGTGTTTCGAACTCGCATTAACGCGTAGTTGGAAGTTTTTGTGTGTAATTGGATTGCAAACTTCCGGCCCAAATGGCTAAATACAAAAATAAATTGCAGACAGACAAGTACGGAATAGGATTTGCTGCAGGCCCACAGCAGCGGCCATTAAAGGGGTCACTCATTTGGGCTAAGAAGCTCATGGTATTTATATTCCCAGGCCTGGGAAACTAAAACGTTTCGGCCTTTGCATACTTCATGACTTTATAGGAGTTCAAGGGGAAAATGTACAGATTTTTGAGTTGTCCTTTGATGAATTATTGATGAAGACACACAGGGCTTGATTCGTTGAAAACGTTTTGCAATACGAAGGCCGGAGGTTGAGAGGCCTAAGAAAACATTTAATTTCATTTTAATCTAATAGAAAAAGTCCTTTAAGGCTTTTTGAAACCTTAAAGCTATTTGGTTTGTTATATAAACCTTCCTTAAGCCTTAGGATTTTATTGTTCTTTATTTTAATAGTTGAGAAATGCTTGTTTTAAATGAAATCTTACATCTTTATTTACTCACTGATATGAGGAACCAGCTCTTTACTTAGTCCTTCAAGGATTTCCGCAATCCCTTTTTTTTTGTAAAGCAGACAGAACCCCATTGAATAGGTTTACCTTTCGTTGCCCATTCGATATGGCTCGAAATTGAATCAAATCGGTTGCCATGTTTACTGCGGGATCAAAAGACCATCCTCAAGGATGCTCGACGTTGGTATTTCCATTTCCCAATCGAAATAGCAATCGCAAATCAAGGCGCACTAAATGTGATATCCTATCCTATCCTATCCTATCCCCGAAAATGATTCACCCCCGAATCCAACACGTCGAAAAATTATTGAATTGATGTTTCCCGATAAGCCCCAAACTCGATTACCACCTGTCAATCCCCGAGAACTCCGGAGAGCTCAAATTGGGAGCGTTCGTACGCCCCGTCTCCTCCGGCTGCAATCCACCCAATCATTCTCGTATTCCTGTTTACACAGCTAACTGAGTTGGGGGATTCCCCCCCATAACCAGCTCTGCTCTCGACGTTATGCCTCGAAAGTATTATGAAATATTTATGCACACGCCATTGCGGATATTCACTCAAAAGTGGTGAGTGCCGAATGCCACCGAGAACGGAGCGGAGTGGCACGGAGTGGAGTGCGTGGGGAAGGCTCTCGGAATAGTTGCAGCCCGCTGGAAAAGCGGAAAATTGCGGAGAGCGGTATATACGGTATGCTGTGCCTCCCAGCGAGAGCAAAAAAGAGAGATGGCTGGCTGCTCAGTTCAGTTCTGCGGTCGATGTCAGCAGCAATGTCTGTGGCGGAAATGAAACGTGCTGCTGCCACTGTGTGTGTGTGTGTGTGTGTGCGGATCTAGGGGTGTGGGAGTGTAGGTGTGGGGTGTAGCTATGTGTGCGAGTGTGCTACGTGCCCGTGTTTGTGGCATTGAGTAATCATCAGCGTTGAAAATTGCGTTTTTTATGGGGCCAGTGGCTGTGGCTGCTGCTGCGGCCAGAGGCTTGGGGATGAACTGGAGCCAGGGGCTTGGGGATGAACCCGATGGGGTAGTTCCAACAGGGGTTGCGGGGAAAAGGTGTTGGGGCATTGAGCCAAAGTGCTGGCGGTGCGTTAGCTGTACTTAGCTTATATGTAAATGTACACTCGGATCTAGATTGCAAGCCATTAACTTTGGGGTTTTTAAAAGTCTTAAATATACCCCCGAGAAGTTAGTAAACTTTTCATGTTGTTTTTTTATTTATTTAAATTTAATTTAAACAATAAGCAAGTATTATGTTTGAATTTATATTGGAAAATACTTACTTTTCGTATTAAAGTCGAAAGTTATAGAAACAGGTTATAATAACAGGTTAAAAATCAAAGAAATGAAACCATAAAGGTATACCCATAGTCTTTATATCGTTGGGTACTTTTTAAAATAAAAAATGTACTAATCGATAAACCAAAAATATCGAAAATAGTCCAAATACTCTATCGCTTTTGTAAAAAAAACGTTTAATAATATGCTACGAAATGTATATTTTGCAGTAAGGAAGGTGTCTTAAATTAAGGGTACTGGGTCTCTTTAAAATTATCTTATTCTTTTGGGAAATAATGCTATTCTAAGCCCTGTTTTTGTAAGTGGTAAACGTATCAGAAAATTACTTATCGATAGGCCAAAATATATCGTAAATTTTACAATTCTTTATGGACTTCAGCAAAAAGCTCTTCATTTTTATTCCTCTGCTAAGAGAAGAAAGTTATATTTCTATTAAGTAAAAGCAGAAGATTGCTAAACAGGATATTCATCCGTTGATAATCAATAGTACCCTTAAACCCCGAAGTCATATTTAAACCGAAAGCTCTTCATTTTAAAATAAAACAATCTAAAATTGAGATCTATTCTTTAAGATATTTAAAAGACTTTTATAGACCTCCATATATGTGTATGCTTGCAATCTTGATACTTTTTTGATCAGTGTAAATTTGTATATCCTGCATTCTGCGTCTGTGTCCCGGCTGTGTGTGCGTGTGAGTGGCACAAGTGTCACGGCATGCCATCGCAGTAAAATCCTTTTTTATGGCCTAGCCCAATGCCTTGACATCAGCATCAGCTTCAGAACCCCAACGCTCACTCCTTCCTTCGCCGGCATTCC
This sequence comes from Drosophila nikananu, assembly GCA_008042635.1. NCBI lineage: Eukaryota > Metazoa > Arthropoda > Insecta > Diptera > Drosophilidae > Drosophila > Drosophila nikananu. The sequence goes on along the minus strand of VNJV01019154.1, from coordinate 31,931 downwards.
TCCGCCAGGATATTGCTCGAGAAAAAGGGCAAGGGCAGGAAAAATTAATTTCGCAACATATTCAAAGTGTTATTAAACATAATTTATTAAAACCGAAATTGTATAAAGTCGGGCCATGCCGCCCATAAATTGTTGAGATTTTTGTCGTGGCTGGGTTATCCCTGGTTATCCATGGGGTCACGGGGTCATGTGCGTGCCCTCGTTTGTGGCTGTCGCCGCTTTTAACGGCTTTTCGGAAATGGGCGTTCCATTCTCCGCACTCCAACCAGCCATGTGTTTTTTATCCATCTCGTTTGTGTGTATTTGTGTGTGTGTATTTTTTTGTGTCGCTTCCTTTGGCAGGAGCAACAAATGTCGCACAGTTAATGTTGTAAACAAGTTGTGCCCTGCGGTCGGCAGTCCTACGCTCGTTTGGGGCCTTATGATGTATGTGGCAGGCGTGGTAAAATCGGAAATTTAATTTCCCGGCCAAACGAGCCAGGCCACATTCTGGCTCCGATCCAGGTCCGAGCTCATAACGGCCAGCTTAATTGCTGGCCATAATTTAGGCTAACCCTAGACCTAAGCCGCCTGGCATGTGTTTAAATCAAAATTATTTCCCTTTCAACACATTTTACTTCCGGTTAATGCAAAAACCACCTCCGAACGGGTTGACCTTCTCTATTTTTATGATCAAATAAATAATGGGGGATCTTTTCGTGAATAATATTTTATTTGTATACAATTTTTTATACCCTATAAAATTAATTCCTATGTGTGATTCTTTGCAGGCTCTGCTCCATAGCCACGATGTGGTGGCCCGGGATGTCTACGGGGAGGAGGCGCTGCGCGTCACCCCGCCCCCCATGGTGCCGTACCTCAATGGGGACGAACTGGACAATGTCGAGGGCGGGGAGCTGCAGCATGTGACCCGCGTGCGACTGGTGCAGTTCCAAAAGAACACGGACGAGCCCATGGTAAGCTGCTTGCAGGAAGACAGTTGCCCTAGAAGCGGCCAGCCTAACCCCATCTCCTCTAATCTCCCTTTGCAGGGCATCACGCTGAAGATGACCGAGGACGGGCGCTGCATTGTGGCCCGGATTATGCACGGCGGTATGATTCACCGCCAGGCCACGCTGCACGTGGGCGACGAGATACGGGAGATCAACGGCCAGCCGGTGCAGCATCAGTCGGTTGGCCAACTGCAACGAATGCTGGTGAGTCCGCCAATCAATCTGGCTTCTATACCAATCCCCAAACCCAATTCCCCCTTTTCCACTCCCTCCTGACTTTGTACTCTTGCTAATTGAATGTGTCCTGCGTTAATCCCTTTTGTTGCAGCGCGAGGCACGCGGTTCTGTTACCTTCAAGATAGTTCCTTCGTACCGCAGCGCTCCGCCCCCCTGCGAGGTAAGTTTATCCAGCTAAGCTTTGGTTACTGAGCCTACGACTCAGTGTGTGTATATTGTACATATCTAGCTTGGTTTTAGGCTGACTAATCACCCTACTTATCACGCAGAAACTAATATACTAACCATGGCCTTGTCCTGCCCATTACATATGAGTTATGCAGTCCATTCAATTACTGTTCTGCTGGAATTAATGCCCACTAATTTGTCAGTCAAGTTGAGAGGCCAGAAGAGGCCTTTAAATATGTTAGATTTTGGGTTTATGAAGAGTATTTATTAAAGTAACCAAGTTGAGATTTAATTTTGTAAAGTTTAGTAAGAAATATGCATTGAAAATGTTGTTGAAACTCTTTCCTTTCTATAAATTATTAAAACTTGCAAGAATTTCCTTGAGAAAATTTGGTACAATTACTAATTAACTAATTTCCTGACCTGCATCATATATTCAAAATATATATATAATCCCTTACGTAGACATCATTTAATCTCCCCCTCAAATTCTCATCTAAACTGCTCTCGTCGAACCTCTGAAATGCACTTAAATCCAAATACCTTTGGTATTATGTCATTAAGTTCAATGAATTGGAATGAGCCCGCTTTGTTTATCAATTTGGCGAAATCAAAATATCAATAAGGATTAATTATAGGGCCATCAGAGGAACCACCCTCTTCTCCACCCACTGCCATATCAAAATCAAAGCAATGAGGGGCCGAAAGCGGCTTTCAGCTCAGTCAGTCGAGTGCATTGTGCACATTATATTTGGTGGGAAAGAAATGGGTTTGTGTAATATTTATGGGCAGGCTCATATGTATCCGAGGGATGAGGCACCCTGCAGTTGTTGTAGCTATAATCCATTATGCAATTATTTCGCAGTGCATTAACATAACTCCACACTCTCTGTATCTCTCTCAATCTGTTCCTTCCTTCCGTTACGTCCTCTCTTCCACCCACTCATGCCACCATGCAGCTTTTCAGGATCAGACCCGCTCCGGTGCTTGTAAGTATATGCCCCTAACAATAGCCACGTAATCACGCACACACACCGCACACCACACACAGCACACACATCCCACTTACTCGCTCGAGATTACTTTTACTCGAACTCACCCAACAACAGGCAGTAGATGTGCATATTCATTAACCGTCAGACCAGTCAAAAGGCACAGCTCATAGCTCACAGCCCGCACAGGAGCCGTAAATTTGTCTAATTTATGTTCATCAGCAGGAGCAGGAGCAGCAGCAGCAGTGATGTGGCAAGCACAGGATGCGAGCTTGCTACAATTATGAGCCAAAGTTTGCAACACATGGCCAAATCCTAATTTACACAAAAGCCGAAACCTCAACAAACGTTTTCCGAATTAATATTTGCACTCTATATGTGAGCATTTTTTTTGTTGGCAAACAAGAAACAATGAAACGGAACAGTTGTAGTCTCTTAATTTGTCTAAAAGTTGTTATTTATTAAACATTTTCCTAATTTAACTGTGCCATGCAGGTTTGCAAACTCGGTTTGTGGTAAAAGTGTCAGCTCAGTGGCTAGAAAAGTTTAATTAAATGTTACATAAAGGGCTTACAAAGTTAGGAATAAAACAACATTGCAGTAGTTATAATAAAAAATATATACAATTTGCAACATGTATTAAACATATACGTAAATAAATTATATAAAATATTATACAATTACCATACAATTACAATAGAAAATCATCTAAGATTGTGTTTTTAAAAATAAATTTTTGTAACATGCCTCTGCTTTTATACCTTCTCTTAAAGAATACAAACTACTTGCCATATGAACTGAACTGCTTAAAATTCCCTCTTATAGTACACAAATCATTCAGGGTATCTAATGTCTGGCCTCATCTGCTTGCCACATTTGCTAGTTGTAACTGAATTTGTTGTTTTCTGTATCTGCTTTTGACATGCAAATGAATTTCGCATTTAATTCGGTAAACCGAAACCCATTTTGCTGAGGCAGCCGCCACTCAGTTGCAGTCTCAGCAGAAAGCAGCGCTGAAATATAACAAAAAAGATAGTAAATGAAAATGGAAAAGGAAAACCAAATCATCGACAGACAAGCAAAACTATTTGCAGATTTCAACTGAGTTTCTGCTATTCTCTTTCCCTTTTTTTCCGCAGATTTTCGTGCGCGCACAATTCGATTATAATCCGCTGGATGATGAGCTTATACCCTGCGCCCAGGCGGGCATATCGTTCCAAGTGGGCGACATACTGCAGGTATGCAAGAGGGGTCTAACCGACTGCGATTGGAATCGTGTCATTAATTATGCTCTCCCTCCGCAGATAATTAGCAAGGATGACCATCACTGGTGGCAGGCGCGACTGGACACGGTGGGCGGGTCGGCGGGACTGATACCGTCGCCGGAGCTGCAGGAGTGGCGGATTGCCTGCCAGACGGTCGACAAGACCAAGCAGGAGCAGGGTGAGTACCGGGGTAGAGGCTTTGGCCGGCGTCTCGAAGCAAAACCTATCCGTGTTCTCTATGTGTAATTGGATGCTCGATATAATCAAACCAATCGTATGCTATATGAATAATTGTACTTATATTGGAAGTGTATGACGAACTCGTAGTTACTCGACAGAAAGTCAGGGAAAGCGCGCTCTCTCTATCTGCTCTCTCTTTCTCTACAAACCAAACACAACACCCAATGACACCCACATCTGTACACTGAACACCCAGAGAGTTGCATGCCCCAAAAAAGTAGTCAAAGGAATACCTTTTCAAATTGCCCCAAAAGAAAAAAATAGGAAAAAGTGAAAGCCACCAAAAACGCTGCCAAATTTCAAGCTGAGCAAACCACGGCTCAACCTCGAATTCCCCCACGGCACACCTGTACAAAACTCTAATACTTAGTTGCTAACCATGATTCTCGCATCTCGAAAACCAATAACCAATAACCGAAACCAAGAAATCGCTATAAACTGTGTATGTATGATAATGTATAATGCAGGAGAACCGGGTGCTGGATGTTCCGCTCACGCAGATGGGTGTGATGGATCAGCAGGTAGTTACCATATAACCAAAACCCACAAAGCACCACACGACACACCACAAAATCCAAACGAACCTCCGCAAGGAGGGCCGCCAAGACTCGTCATTTAACGTTTCTTCTTGAGTTCCTGTTATGCCACAAACAATGCCACACTTACAACCCGTACTAAACAGCAGAATTTCTATCGATAGCATAAAGTTGTATAAAGAATTCAGCAATGTATCCCATAACCCGTATCCATATCCGAACTTTAACACCCACCCAAGATCCAAAGTTGTAGCTATTGTAGACGGCACCACCAATGAACCAACACTCAGCCCCTAGGAAACGAGTAGAACCACCTCTCATGATCACGTACGCCATCCGCCACGATGTCGTAGATGCACCTGGACATCATTGTGCCAAAGGGAATATAATAATAAGATGTGTGACGCCAGACGATTTTGATGCACTTGAATTCTAGCTAACTGTAGCCTCTTATGAAATTTTATTTAAAAGCCATTTATAGAGCACCAACTTCGTCTCTATCTAATCGTCGCTAGCTATTTATCTTATTGCTATATTTTCTTTAGTTGTACTCTATATTCTCCCCAGTCTTGAACCCCGCTTATAACCCCAAAACCCAACTCTTTGAGAGACTTAGATAGCCCCCAGAAAATACACATACAGAAACACACGCCGTTTACACCACTGCACGTTAGGCTGGCTTAAAGAACACACCGCATTTCCAATTTAATAAAGGCCTAGGACAGGCAGGAATCCGGACCCCAAAAGAACCAACACGGAAATTGATTTATTCAGGACCATTGTTGTATCAATCATCTAAAAGGATTTATCATAAACTCATCCAATAAGCAGAATCGTGCTTGCTTTGTGCTCGACTTTATCTCTAATGCCTGCTCTACAGCATGTTTGTGTCTGCTCTATAAGCATGCGGCTCTTAACCTACTCAGCTCTTCAACATATCTATCTGCGCCCCCCTGAAACAATTCAATAATATTTGGTTCCCATTATAACCAACAGTTAACTGCTCCATCTTCGGGCGCAAGAAGAAGCAATGCCGGGACAAATACCTGGCCAAGCACAACGCCATCTTCGACACGCTCGATGTGGTCACGTACGAGGAGGTTGTCAAGGTGCCAGGTGGGTTCACCAGCCAGCCAGGACATGAAGATTGTTTTTGTTTACGGTTTCTCTTTCTTTTGCAGTTGGTGACCCGAACTTCCAGAGGAAGACATTGGTGCTATTGGGTGCTCACGGGGTGGGCAGGCGGCACATCAAGAACACCTTGATATCAAAGTATCCCGACAAGTACGCCTATCCCATTCCCCGTAAGTTTCAAAGCAAAAAAACAGACCAGTATTTGCTTAAGGATGCTTAGATTGCCTACGTCGCTCTTTAAAAACGCAAAATCATCGCTCAATTACTTGAATTAATGATGCATAAGTCGTTATATCCATTTTATTTTCCATAAAAGTTGAGTCACCATAAATTTCTAGCAAGATATGAGAATAAATCATTATTTTCTATTGGAAGATAGATTTATTTTAACGTGTTGCCCTTTAAAATGCCAACTTGCCTTTTTAAAGCTCTGAATTGGTTTATGAACCATTGACAATTAATTAGAGCCTTTATAAGTCAAGGATTTATAGCTCAGATTTTTCTTTAAAGTGTTTTAAAAATGTAGTCCTTGGCATATTTAAAAACATAAATAAAATTGATTGTAGACTAAACGTGATGTATACTGGCGACTCCTTTGGGTTACTTATAATGCCTCTCCCCTTCTCTCCAGATACAACGAGACCTGCCAAACCCGAGGAGGAGAACGGACGCAGCTATTACTTTGTCTCGCACGACGAAATGATGGCGGACATCGGTGCGAATGAGTACTTGGAATATGGTAAGCCAGTCTTCGCAAAATATTTAAACATGCCTGCCTAACTCAAGTCCCTTCTAATTCATAAAGGCACTCATGAGGACGCGATGTACGGCACCAAGTTGGACACCATTCGGCGCATTCACACCGAGGGTAAGATGGCCATATTGGATGTAGAGCCGCAGGCGCTAAAGATACTTCGCACCGCCGAGTTCACGCCCTACGTCGTCTTTATAGCGGCACCCTCGCTGCAGAATATTGCGGATGTAAGAAACGGCAAATACTGAATACAGTCGAACCCATTCTAATTGCTTCCTTTGACCATTCCGTTAACAGTACGATGGCAGCCTCGAGCGGCTGGCCAAGGAGTCGGAGATGCTGCGCCAGCTGTATGGGCACTTCTTCGATCTGACGATTGTGAACAACGACATCAGCGAGACGATTGCCACGCTGGAGACGGCCATCGAGAGGGTGCACACCACCCCGCAGTGGGTGCCCGTGTCCTGGCTCTACTGACAAGACAGTGAGCTGGAATGCCCCGACTGCCTCGAGGGCTGTGACTGCGAGTGGGATGCCTACACGCAGGCCTCCAACGTGGCGCTCTACTGAAGCGGAAGCGGACGCAAACAACACATCACCAACCACAATACACCACACACACCATTAAAGTATTACCAAGGCACAAACAACAGCAACAAAAGCAACAGTAAAAGCAACCACTACGAGAGGACACAGTGAGGATGGGAGAGCTGGAGGATTGGAAGATCCCAAGATCGCGAGATCGGATTAAGAATAGAAGGCGCCAGGCGCCGAGCTATATAATTTAAGTGTAAAAGGGTATTATGGGAACTGCGGTCGCAAAGAAGTGTTAATTGTCAAACAACCAATTGTATTGCCTCCTTTTCGTGTGTTTTAGCCCTACGTTTATTGGTATTATTTTAACGTATTTTCTGTGTTAAGCCATTCAAAGCTCAGTTTTGTTATTCTTTAAGTATTACCATTGTTTTGTTGTATTTGTTTTTATTCAGCATTTAGTCCGAGAGAACAGCATTAAACGCTTATGTAAATCTTGCACTTGTTAGTGTCTAAGTTAACTGGAGCGCAAGCACTCCGAATTATTCTTACTCAGCGATTATTTCCGGCAAGAGTCTGGTGAGAACGGCGGGGGCGTTGAACGAGTTAGTAAATTATAGACAAAACTACGTAATTAAATATAATTAAACATAGACACAAGGAGACATACAACCAGGACACGGGGAGCAGAAGGTAATAAGCGAATTATGATGTGAGCAATTTCAAGTGTTTCAAGCCAAGTAAGAACTAATTAATTACACACGGGGGAAGATCGAGTAAAGACAGTGGTAGAGTCGCAAAGTGCACGTTTTAAATGCAATAAACATAACGAAAAAAGGAAAAAGAAAAACAGAAAAAATAGCAAATGCAAATGCAAGCCAAAAAAATAAATTAATTCCAATCGCAACACTTACACCACACACACACACACACGAAGGAAAAAGAAAAAAACCATATATAATAATAACAAAATACCAAATTGTTGACGTTTAATTGAATTCAATGGGAAATGAGTAAGCTACACAACCAAAAAATGCAATCAAACATAATAAAAAAAAAGTAAGAAGAGAAGAAAAAAAAACAATAATAATAATTGCAGCAGCGTTTAATTCAAGCAAAAGCAAAGTAAACAAATGGAAAAACATAGAGTGAGCACAAAAACAAAAAAAAACCACACACATACTAACTGCAATTACGAATTAAAATAATTAGCAAAGGTAACGGAGGGTAAGAGGAGATGGCAGGTCAACGCGAACAAAGCATAAACACGTATAAATATATAACAAAGGCAAGGAAAACAGGAGAAGAAAGTAGGAAAATGAGAAAATATGTATACACACATATATATATTTTTCGAACAACTCAAACTCAGGTTGGATACATTGAAAATCAGTCAGTTCAATAAGATTAATATAGCGGAGCGCTTCCTTTTAACCCACAGCCAAACCAAAACACTAAAAATATAAAAAGAGAAAACAAAAACGAGAACCTAAACTAACGAAAGTAAGACCCAGGTCGAATCGAATGAGATCCTTGAGTCGCCTCTGAATTGATTTGAATTGAATCGTACACCCACACAGGCCCAGTAACCACCCAAGAGCAGCAGCTTCAAATTTTCGAGATACTTTACAATGACTGTCTTAGCAATCAAGCAACTAGATCAAGGATCCGGCGCTCAGTAATTTCGCTTTTCCCCCCACTGTGTAGAGACGTTGCCCCCAGGCTAGATACCCTTTTCACAACTTAGCTACATTGATTCAGAGCTTCTGAGATGGAAGCAGAAGTCCGTAACTAATGCGACTTTCTCGAATTGAATAGAGATCGCACTTGATATCGAACTTAGCATTAAACCACACCTAATAAGCATTTGTAGACACGTGCCACGGTTCTCCAGCAGTCTCAAGGCCCAACCACAACCACACTCGTCAACCCACTTGAATTTCCCAACCCACACCCACAAGAGAAGAACACACTCGTATATCCAGAACAATTCTATGGTTTCAAAATGGTTGAACAATTTTGCATAGAGTATTATCGTTAGGCGCTGGGCTATAACTTTTTGGTTCTGAGCGGTCAGAGGAGAGGAGCAGGCAATGCAAATCATAGAAGTATCCCAGAGACAACCGAACCTACCCGAAAATACTGAAGAACTAACTACCTACCCACAACCACAAACCAAACAGCCGAGTGGCCAAATTAACTAAGTATTATACCTTAAAGCGAAGCGAGAAGAAACCTTATAAGGAACAACCCGGAGACGAGACGGATGTATGTACATTTTTAGGCTCCGCAAAACACCAAAAGTGAAGAAGATGAAATGATTAGGAGAGAATGCTCAAATCAAAATCTAATATTTTACGGTATTAACAATGATTAGGAACGATTGAAGGACAGCATATATAGGATTGAATGTGTAGAATGGGGGAAACCAAACCGAAGGGCATCCCGAGAATGAGCTAGGATTTCAAAGGATTCGTTTCGTTTCGTTTTCGTAATTTTAATTGATCCTTTTTTCTTAGCCGATGCGAGCAAATTGTAGCTGTACTCTAAGAATAATTTCACACTAAGATTAAGTAAAAATTTATTGTTGATATTACATAAAAGATGAAGGAAGAGAATTGAGAGAAGACGAGCACACACGCATGAATTAGAATTTTTCTCTAATTTCATAAGTTAATGATGATGATGATGATGATGATACGGTAATGTCGATGATCGTGAAGATGAGTTGAAAGATGCTTATGATCTCCAAAATGTCAATATGTGTAGATTGACGCGATTTGAGCTAATTGAGTGAATTGTTATTAAAATAATAAATGAAATGAATGGATCGATCGGTCGGGGGTCTAGACCCGGATCGGTCGATTGGGGCGCAGCGCAGAAGGACGCTGAGAGTTAGTAAATATCATTTAAAATAAATGATGAAAATTGCATTATATATACATAGTTTAAACATGGGATTAATAATAATAAATTAAAGCGGAAGCAAAAAACAAGCGAATGAGAAGCAAACGAAGACGAAGAACGGGAATGCGAATTAAATAAAAACGAGTAAACACTGAAATACCGAATTTTAAATACATAAGTTTTGAATCATGATACAAGCTGCAAAGAAAGCAAAGCAAAACCCACACAGAAACCGAAACAAAATTAATAAAAAGAACTTCTATATATAAAACACAAAACCCCAGAGAAAGAAATATACGAGAGATACAATTTCAACTTGAGCTTTTGCAATGGTTTTCGGAAGTCCCCCCACACGTCCGCTCGACTCAAAATCAGAACCTTTCGGAGTTCTTAGAAAGCCAGCGGCGACTCTTTCGAAGAAATGCTCGATGGACAGCCGGTTGGGGAGTCAAGGCAATGTGACAAGCGGATGCCCTGCAGCCATGGCTACCCACCGACGAGATAGAGATACATTTGTCGTATCCGAAAGCTTCTAATTGAAACATTATACACGAACTTCAAGCGCTCAAAGCTTGACCCAAATTTGTTTGCATGTTTTCAAGGTAATGCGAATTTGATACTTTCGTTTTTTTTCGGTTTTCGTCCAACTTTTTGTGTTATTATTTCTTTTTGGCACTAGACTCTGGTCCCAAAAGTTTTTGATTACAAAACACTGTCTGTTTGGTTCTATTGAAGTCTTGCGCAAGCCTCCTGGCCAACTGCAATCATTTCAAGCTGCTCCAAGCCCTTTCCCCCGCTGCCAAGTTGGATAGTGGAAGTGGAAGCGACGCTGCGACGTGCCGGGAAATATTAATAAGCGGAAAAGCTGTCCCCCAGCGGCAGCAGATGTCAGCATAGATATTTGTGCCAGGCCATTAGCATTAGCATTAACCATAACCATCACATCACCGTTGGATTGGAGGAGTAGAACTCGTGGTGGCCGCCGCCAGACAGTCATTGAACTGCAACTGCCGGTGGCTGCTTTCGCTGCAACATTTACACGGCAAAGAACAATGGTTACCCTTAAAAAGAATTTCAAAGTTCAAGGATTTTTGATTATATTTCTGATATAGTTTCAGTTTCAGGTACCATGTATTATTATCATTTGGATTAATTTTGCATTAAACCTGTTTTGGTTTTAAAAACCATTAAAGTAGTAATAGTTAAAACTAAGTTCGATTTTGTGTACTTATTTATTAATTTCACTATTAATTGAGTACTTCTTAGAGCACTTCTAAAAAAGTTATATTATGTTTATGCACCTTTAAAAGTATCTATTATCTATGATCTAACCTGTAGGCGCTCTAAATATAAGCAGGCCCTCTCAACTTGATTTATGTTATGTTGCTTCGCATAATCTCCCTTTCCATTCTGCGGCAGCAGAGAAAAACTCATTTGAATCTAATAACTTCCCACAGAAATGATCTACAAAACTTGTTTTAATTTTGTTTGCGTGTACGCGACTTACACTAGCAACATGTTGCTGGCATGGTGCAGCATATATTACTGTTGCCGCTGCACTGTGGGGCAAACGAACACATTTTTAGGGCAAATCAAGGTCTTTTTAAAATCTAGAAATGTGAAATATAGACATTGACACTAAATAAATATTTCATTGTTCAAAATGATTCTTATTTGAAATCAGCCCAGATTGCTCCAGTTTCAAAATTTATTTTGTGTTGTTGAGTATTTTATTTAATAAAGATTAAATTACTTAAGTCCTCTGATATTTTATATTTTCGATTGTAACCTGAGATTGTCAAGAAAGATTTTTTTTTAAAGGTACGGACTTCCAAAAATGTTGTGATTGCCACATCCTTAAACATTTTGGTGATATTTTTTTCCAGTTAGATTATTGAATTGCGTTTTGATGTGAAAAAGGTAAATATAAATATCTTTATTTTGTTATAGTAAACGTTAAAAAAATAACATCAAAATAAAGCTTTGTTTTTGAGTAATTTCTTAATTCCACAAAAAGTGGTAGTTGTCCCCATTGTGCGCTGCCCGCCGCTGATCGTTGGCTGGTTCTCTCCGGCGATCGAGTTTTGGTAGCCAGTTGTCAGTTTGGTTTTGAAACTGCGCTCTGGAAGTTGTGCTGCTCGCGTTTGGAGTGTAAGTGCTGAGCCGCATTCGGATTCGGACTCGGATTCCGGCTTTTTAATTGCAATTGAAGGCACGTCGCGAGAGTGTCTGTGCCTGTGACTGGGTACTTGACTCGACTGTCACTCTGTCTATCTGTCTGTCTGTCCGGTGTGTGCTCTGTGTGTTGTTGCCGAAACCCGCGCGAATGTAATTCGATACCTCCGTCTGGGCCGATCCATTGATAGTGCCGCTGCTTATCACTCGAGGGCGCCAAGCGTAGAATCTCGACCCCTGACCCACAAAAAAAAACCGTAAAGACCCGCCGCCTTAACGATGCGGCGCTCAAGCAGTAAGCTGTGAGCAGCCCGCCTTGGGCAATGGCCCCCGGGTATCAGAGCGATAAGGCTAACCAGTGGCAAACCACTCTAGAGTTCGGATTAGTCTCCGGCTCCCGCCAACCGTCTCACGCCTCCTGCATCCCACGGCTGAGCGGAGCTTCTTCAGCTTAAGAGCCGCTTCTGGCCGCTGGTTACGTCAATTCCGATCCGCGTTTCGTGTTCTCGGCCAGGTAAATAATCAAAGAAAAAAAAATAAAAATAGCAGCAGCAGCAGCGGCACCTCAGCGTCAGCGTCAGTCGGTCGACTCAAGACAACTTTTGTTTAACACCGCTCAAGGAAACAACGCACACGGAGCAAGCATAAAATTAAGCGCGATATAAACTGCAGACCTTATGCCCCGAGTCGGTGGCGGTGCCCTTCGTCCGGCTTCACTCCAGGCCCAGACCACAAAAGAGCACATAAAATGCGCATAAAGAATCTCCAATTGACTGAGCCTCGCCACAGTGAAATACAGGCAGAAAAATGTGACGGTTTACCAACATTTTTGTAATCTTAAAAAGTGATAAATAAAGTTAAAGTATGGCAAAGTTATACAAATTAACAGAGCAAAAGAAGAAGTAGTTTATGTACTGATGAGATGATCATGGTACTTTCTTATAGTGATTCTAAAGATCTGTTTACCTAAAAAACATTAAAATATTGGAGCAAATGGTTTAATAGCGGTCAGATAAGATTCATTCTGTTTTAAATACACAAGAACAAATTAGTAATGTTTATAATTTTTAAAAAGTAAAATTATTTCTCTAGACTCAAAACAGTAGAGCATTTAAAACAATGTATTTCAATTATATTTCATTTATAATTTTAAATACATCACAAAAAGTTTAATATTTATAAAATTTCTCCCTTGAATTAGTTCTTATTTAATAAAAAGGGTGAGGAAATAGACAGATTTATGATTTTATGTGAGAAAATAATTTCTTGAAAAACGTTTTTATAAATTTCAATGAAAATAAATTTAAAGATAAAATAAAAATCATTGATAGATCTTATTACCAAAAAGAAACTTAATAAGAACCATTAGATACTTTTTTGCTCAGTGCATAGGGAGTCACAGTTGAACGAGTTGATTTTAGTTGGCTTTGCTTCAGAGTCCGAGTGCGCGCATTGAATTTTTGATTCAATTCGTCTTCTTCATCTCGAACTCCGGTTCGCGGCTTCGCGGCTTTATTTTGGGTCTTTTGCACAAGGTTATGCGTCCGCTATTGTAAATACCCCCCGCCACCGAAAACTAACTATCATTATGTCATATAACTTATGCCATTCAAGTGGGACGCGCGGATTTCGGAGCTCTAGCTCGAGTTGCGTTTGCTTCGACGTTCCTATGTGACTTTTCACGGAGCCATAAGCTCATTAGGGGTATTAAGTATACCTAATAGAATTTGACAACTCCAAGCAGCAGCAGAAGCAGCGGAGGTTTCAGCCTTCGAGATGGCATTTACCCCGCAGAACGCATAAAAAAAAAACCTTTTCAATCTCACAAGTTCATCATTTGGGGCCAAGCTTGGTGTGATAATAGCGGTGCGCTAACCATTGATAGTGATGTTTTGCGAATATTTATATATTTTTATAAACTATACAATACAGCAAGCATTTCCTGAAAGCGGACGCGCGGCAAGTCGGTGGTACTTATTATTAGACTGATAATCGTGAGGCAGGGAGAGGAGCCCACAGATTTTTTCTTTGTTCCATTTCAATTCAGGGGTAATACCATTACGGACAATTTTCCCGTCATTCTTCCTGATGTTTTGTGTTGCTTTTTTTTTTTGGTAAGTTAAGCGTCGCCTAGATTTTATGGTTCACGTAAATTGTTAACAATTTGAGTGTCATCATGGCTGTTTTTCGACGGCTGGCGTTTGCGCTTGACTGCTCGCGACAGGTGTGACTCACTAACGCGGCTAACACCCGGCTAACCTCTGTGCTTTTTGGACCGTCAAACACGTCGACGTGCTGCTGATAACGACTGGTCTTAAAACGCTTAGAATGGGGCTCTTTGGGCCACTTTCTGGTACTCCACTGCGGCTGCTTCCTCGCCGGCCGTAAGCTGGCTTAATCTTGGCCAGCTAACGGACAACCGGTCGTCCGAGGCGAGTGGACCAACAAGAAAAAACGGTTACGAGGCATGCAAAATGTTTTTAGGAAATAATTTGCAAGTCAAACCAACGGCGATATGTTTCGCTGCTGCTGCTGCCGCTGCCGCCGAACCAATTTTGATGGCTTTACTTTGTGGCTATATATTTTTTTACGGCCAGAGCCCGTGCTGGAGATGGAGACGGAGACGTAGCTTGAGGCTAATTGCAGCCACTTAAGGTGACTCCGATCGGCGCAGAGCCACGGCTCATCGCTGACAGGTGGCCTCTGCTCAACTCCACTCCACTCTGATCTGCTCTGGTCTACTCCGCGGAACTTGCAGCTGAACCAAGCTCGGACGGTTCAAGTTCAGCGCTACTGAAGGTTCACGGTCAATTAGAGCCCGCATGAATTATCGCCTCGCATATATGTATTTATAGTCGTGTGGAAAAGCAAACACGACGGCCCTGCAATTATGGCCAGTTAACTTATGCGGTTAGCCCTCTGTTTAGCAAATATTTTGCATACAGTTTAGTCATTTTATAATACTATTAAATAATAAAAAAAAGACCTAGAAAGAAAGAAAGAATTCACTTTTAGAGATTAAGAAAACACAAAACTAGTTTGTCACCGATATTTACGTAAGACTATAATTGAGAATCACTTAGCCTGTCACTAGAATTAATTAACTTTAAACATATGTTTAAGATTTTTGTCTGTTTTATTTCTGAAATTCCTCAGAAACCATTAAATTTTTTATGACCCAATTTGTGCAAATAAGTTTATTGGAATCATATCATGAAATTTAAGGTTAAGGTTGCATTTTTATTATTATTGTTACTTACATTCCTCAGCTAGGAATAATTATATAAAACTTCTCTTAAACATTCTGTATTCCCATTTACAGTACTTACCTTGCATGCTGAGCGATGAGCCCGCGGAAGAGCCTTTTTTGGCTGCTGACGCTGGCGCTCCTGGTGGTCGGAGGAGGTCGTGAATCCCAGCTGCGGATTGGCAAGGCCATCAATATATTCCTGCGCTATGGATACCTAAGCATATCGATGCGGGTAATACCTCTTAATGACAATGTTGAATCAGAGCGATGGGTCTTTAAGGAGCCCACCAGGAACATCTACAGGGTAAGTTGCCTCGCCTGCCCTTCTTAATAGGAAAACCTCAGGGCATTTGTTGTGGACTGTCAACACTTAGTGATTAAGTATTTTCACATTCAAAGTATATATTAAGTCCAGCTCAAGCTCCATGCCTGGAATAAATACTTAAAGCTATTATTTAACTGAGAGACACATGGGATTATAAATCGCATTTCATTGCTCTATGAACCTCTATTAACCTTTATAGAAGCTTTAATCATTTGTTTTTAAATGTGTAATTTGTGATGTGATTTCCCGGACCAAAGCTGTGTTGATGTATATTATATTTATTTGTATTACCTTTTTAGGCAACATTTTTGTTATATTTGTTTATTTATTATTAGGGTAATATGGCAAAACCAAGTACCATTTGTAAATTAGTTTCAATTAACTTTAAAAGCCACAGGTACCAAATTTAATTGAAGCTCCATAAAAAGCACTTATAAAAGCATTGGATTTTATTTAACACAAAAAAAAAAAATGAAGCAGATTTCGCGAAGCCGAAGTTTGTATACCCTAGGCGTTGAATTATTAGAATAATTCAGGCCAGTATGGTTGGCCTGCAAACCTTTTGAAGGTTTTACGACCATAACTTGGCTTAAACTCGACAGATTTCAGTGTGGTTAAGCTTTTCCTCCTTGGTTTTTATATGCAAACTTTTCTGCATTAAAAACTTAAAATTTATTTCTTGGCAAATTTTTGACATTTTGACAATTGACAATTTGACAATGTAACCCCTTATAAAAAAATGACAAAATCTTAAAAAAAATTGCATTTTATATTTGATCAGTTTAAACGTTAATTAAATCACATCTATAAAATTTTATGACATTCTGTAATATTATTTTTTTGAGCCAAATTATAAACACTTGAATGCCGAAATTTACTCGGCTTTAGATGCTGAACAAGAATATATATGATTTATAGGGTCGAAAATAAATCTTTCGCAGATTTAATGAGCTGGGGTAAACCAAACTATAATGTATTTTGAATAAGACCTATTAAAAGTATTTTAAAAAGTTGTTATGCATAACGAATAATTACATTGTTTCCCCCTACAGAACCTGAGTGGCTTGGCGGAGAGTCACGAGGACACCACTCCGGGCATCTTCCACGGCGACTTTCACATGGAGTTCTGCGAGAATCGGCGTCAATTGTTCCAGGCCTACTTCCGGGACTTTTCCATTGAGAGGATGGATAAGCCCTGGGAAGCGTTCACGGGCGGCTGGTTTCCGGACAACGCAGCCAAAAAGCTGGGAATCAACACATCCTTCATCCAGGGGGACTACTCGTACGTCCTAGTGCGAGTGGTGCGGTTCCGGGAGACGGGTCGCCTAAATGCCGAGATCCCGGTGCACCAGCAACTGGAGCCGGATGTGAGGTCGCGGATGGAGCAGCTGGAAATAGGGAACATAACCTCTGCCGTCCGTTTCATGGATGCTGTAGGCACTCACTATGTCAATTCCTACACGACGGGAAATTCACTTTACCAGGTGTTCGTGTACAGCAGAAAGAACTACCGCATGATCAAGGATCGGATTAAGAGCAAGGGCTTGAATGGGCTGTCCAAGCTGGATCTGTACAACTACTTTGCGCCCTGGTTTGCCGAGCATCTCGGTCAGATTCGGTCGGCCAGCGCCAACGCCACCGTGGAGCGCTGGGCGAAAAGGAAGCTACAGTACGAGTACTATGTGGTCAAGTATGTGACCCTGCTGAAGCTTCATGGGAACAGCACGCTTCTCCGGTCGCTGGACGCGCTGCTGGGCAACGATGCCATCCTCCAGCTCGACCTGAAGTCTCTGAATCCCGTTTTTCGGGAGCAGCCCGAAAAAGAGAGCTGGTTCCACGAGGTCCTCGACAACAATATGAAGCTCTGGGAGCTCAACATGCCGCAGAGTCATCCCATCCGGTAGTCGCACACAAAAATACTCATATCAACGACGATTTTCAACGGAGAAGGAACTTATTTTTCATCTTTTGATGAATTGTAGTTTTTCTGTGCGATATATCCGGCCGCCAAGGATCAAAAGTTCCTAGATGCGTAGTTGTAGTTAGGTCCTCTAGCGCGTAGTTACTGTTCTGCCTGTGATAGTTTTAGGTAGTTTAATTGAATCCAGATCTAGAGTAACGACACATCTGACTTGCATTTTAGCCAACTAGCCTGTAAGATCGCCTTATTGCTGTACTAGTTTTCATACGCTAATTATACTGATCAAAGTCGAAATGTGTGGCCTAATTTATTGCCTACTGGGGAGGGTATTTATAATCTTATCTGATTGAGCTTGCATTTCAACTTCCCTTCTAATAAATTAATTAGGTAAACCTGAAAATACTGAATCACCGTTTCAACTCATTCTTTAACTGCCGCCCTGCTTTTTTTTATAAGTAAATCTCATTTATGATTAAATCTAACTTTAATTTTTTTAAATTACGTATTTTTTAACAATTTTGAAATTTTTTTGCACCACCCTTAGCTTAAATGAAAATTTTAAATTAAAATTAAACTGTTACAAAAATTTTTCTTTTATGATGTTTAACATCTACAAGCATTTAATTTTTTTAAAAACCAGAGAGCGATTTAAAAAAAAGGTAAACGTTTTGTTTATGTATTAAATATATGCGCTGCCAAAAATATAAAATTCAAATTTGAATCTAAATAAAATACTCATTCATTTACGTTAAAAACGGTTACGTTTTGGTTTACTACGTAATTCGTTAACGTTGTTGTTCGCTTAAGTGTGACCAGCTGCGTTGAAGATGGAAATATTCTCTGTTTTCTACAGAAATATAAACATTTTCGACGGACGGAACTGCGGGCACATTATTGCTTAAACGTGACAAAACTCAAAAACATTGCTTTTCGAAACTGGTTTTAAAATGGAAACCTTTAATACTTGCGCTGGGTTTTGTCCATCCTGTGGGTCAATTCTGCCACCGCTACAAGTCAAAGGCAACGTATTTTGCTACAACTGCAAGCAGGAGTTCCTGCCGGACGGTGAGTAAGGAATTCAAACATCGTCCGCATATTATCCCAAAATTTGTCAATCTTCAACAGTTTACAGCGGCGAAAAGTCGGAGTTTACCATCCATTTCAACACCTACGATCCCAGTAAGGTGTTCAACAGGACTAAGCACGAATCGGAGTCCTCGGAGGCGGATGGCCCGGTGGTGGAGCGAAAGTGTCCCAAGTGCAACCACGATAAAATGTCCTACGCCACTCTGCAGCTGCGATCGGCGGATGAGGGTCAGACGGTGTTCTTCACTTGTCTCAAGTGCAAGTGAGTGCCATCAGAATATCAATTTTACCTTTTTCCCTAATTAATTTGGTTCATTTTTCCATTTTGCAGATTTAAAGAATCAGAGAACTCTTAGATTCTAACAATACCTCTTTATATAGACTTAACAACTAGTGGAAATAATCATGTCCGACAGCCTGCAAAATATAGAATATACAATTGTTAAAATACCGATTCATTGGTCATGTTAAGAAAACACACCTCGCTGGCTTTAAGGCGGTTCTTGGGATTGTAAACCACCAGGTTTGATACCAGATTAATTTCCACCGCATGCGTGCAGCTAGGAAATAGGTTGTCCCAGTGAATGCCCACGGAGTTGGGAAAGCTACGTCAGGATTTGGATATAATTATATTAAGTGCTTGAGTTTCAGCTTCAAAACTCACCGTATCTTGCTGTAGTCCGGCAAAGAAGTCAGCTCTGGCCATTGATTCAGACGCGGACTGCCGAGAGTGCGTATGATGATGGCCAACTGCTCGATATCGGTGGTCCCAGCGAACAGTGGCACTCCCCGCAGCATCTCTGCCACTACACAACCTGTATCATATGATCATGATATCTTGCAAAAATTATTATTATTATATTCTCTGAGGAAACCCACCTGCTGCCCACATGTCTACCCCGGTGCCGTACTTCTGACTCCCCCAGAGGATCTCGGGAGCTCGATACCAGCGCGTGGATACTTGTGGCGAGTAAAGACGTGCCTCCTCTTCCGGAAAGTAGAGACGAGCCAGGCCAAAGTCGGCGATCTTAAGCATATCGGTGTCGCTGATCAGCAAGTTGGCCGGCTTGATGTCCCGGTGCATAAGACCCGCCTCGTGGAGGTAGGCTATGCCTTTGAACATTTGGTGTGCGAACTTGCGCACCTGCTGGCGGCTCAATGGATTCACCTCGCTCTTCAGGCGACTGTACAGAGTATCCGGCTGATACTCCAGCACTAAGGAGAGACCCGTCAAGTCGGGGTAAATCTCAATGATGTCCAGAATCTATAATGCCGAAGTTAATTATTGGAATTTCTCTAGTTACCAGGACAACTTACATATTCCGACTTGCAGAGCTGAAGGGTCTTGATCTCCCGCAATGTATTTAGGGCAATGTTGCCGAACTTGTTCTTGAGGGCCACTTTCTTGATGGCCACCTCCTTGTTGTGCTGCAAATCGATGGCCTTAAACACGCAGCCATGGACGCCCTCGCCAATTTTCTCAAGCATTTTATAGCGACTTGGGGCATAGTCCTCCATTGTGGCCGCCGCTGACAATTTTCAATTTGGTAATTGCCCCGACGAGTTGTCCGTTTTTTTTCCGACTTCCCGTCGTCCGTGGTAACGGCCACAACAATTGCGCCGCGTGGCCAGCTGACGGTCGGAGCAACCACCTGTTGCTGCGGCATGTTTACAAACGCCAACGTTTGGGGATGTGTTGCGGGGTGGGTTCCGGAAAGCCTAGGCCAAGGCGGAGCTGTCACAGCTTTCGCGGCATCGGGACATGCGCACATCCTGCCTCGAGTTCCTCCTGTCAGCCAAGTGTCAAGTCAGGGGGATACATATTTTTTCGGACCCTCGCACTGTATAAGTTCTTTGTTGGCCGAGAGTTTAGTTAAAAATTAGTGAATAAAATGAGAATGGCGGCGAAGTGAATTGCAACTCCAGGATAAGCAAAACTGTAGGTCTAATAGGAGTTTCAAGTGAGTGCAGTGCCTGAGGTGGAGCTGTGAAGCAGTGAGCCCTTCGCGTGAAAACGGATACTAAATAATGCAGGGTCATTAAATCATCAAATTACTTTATAATTACAAAGAGGGGCAGCTGGACTGCTGCAATTTGAGGCAATTTCGCTGGCTCTGGCCTTAGCCTTGCCCCCATCAGCCCCGCCAACTGCATGCGAACCCACACAAATATGGGGCGCAGCCTTGCCTTCGAACAGCCTTGGCTTGGCTCACCTGCCACCGCCCACCTGGCACCTAGTTCACGTCCTCGATAAGCCCTATTTACACTCAGAATCGTTTTGCAGCCCACGCGGTCAACATGTTGCAACGGCCGAGCGCCCGGATACCTTTCGTCGTCATTGGCCTGCTCTTCCTGCTGTCCTGGAGCGGAGCTTGGGGCAGGACGGCCAAGCGATCGGACGTCTATATAGCGGGCTTCTTTCCGTACGGAGATGGCGTGGAGAACTCGTATACGGGCCGCGGGGTTATGCCCAGCGTGAAGCTGGCACTGGGACATGTCAACGAGCACGGCAAGATCTTGGCCAATTACAGGCTGCACATGTGGTGGAACGACACGCAGGTGAGTTCGTCATCTTTCAAGGATCGTTAAAAACTTGATAACTATAAGATCTTTTATTGTAATTATTATATTTTCAGTGCAATGCTGCCGTCGGAGTCAAGTCCTTCTTCGACATGATGCACTCGGGACCCAACAAGGTGATGCTCTTTGGAGCCGCCTGCACGCACGTCACCGACCCCATTGCCAAGGCCAGCAAACACTGGCATCTGACCCAGTTGAGCTATGCGGACACCCATCCCATGTTCACAAAGGACGCTTTCCCCAATTTCTTCCGGGTGGTGCCCTCAGAGAACGCCTTCAATGCGCCGCGACTGGCCCTGCTCAAGGAGTTTAATTGGACGCGGGTGGGCACTGTTTACCAAAACGAGCCAAGGTACTCGCTGCCGCACAACCATATGGTGGCCGACCTGGATTCCATGGAGGTGGAGGTGGTGGAGACACAGAGTTTCGTCAACGATGTGGCCGAATCGCTAAAGAAGCTACGGGAGAAGGACGTGAGAATTATCATGGGCAACTTCAACGAGCACTTTGCACGCAAGGCCTTCTGCGAGGCATACAAGTGGGTGGTCATTCTATACTTTACTTACCTTTACTGCTATTAATATTGTTATTAAACTATTATTTCCTCTCCATTTCAGACTGGACATGTACGGCCGGGCCTATCAGTGGCTGATCATGGCCACCTACACCACAGACTGGTGGAATGTCACCCAGGACAGTGAGTGCAGTGTGGAGGAGATCTCCACGGCCCTAGAGGGTGCCATCTTAGTGGATCTGCTGCCCTTGTCCACGAGCGGCGACATAACAGTTGCAGGCATTGTGAGTAAATATAATCTATATTCAATATGTATTTTATACTATGCTTCCTATAGACGGCGGATGAGTATCTGGTGGAGTACGACAGGCTAAGGGGAACCGAGTATTCCCGCTTTCACGGCTACACCTACGATGGCATCTGGGCTGCGGCCTTGGCCATTCAGTATGTGGCCGAAAAGCGTGAGGATTTGCTGACACACTTTGATTATCGGGTGAAGGACTGGGAGAGCGTCTTCCTCGAGGCTTTGAGGAACACCTCCTTCGAAGGCGTCACAGTGGGTTCACCTAAAAAATATGTTTAATGCTAAAAACTTATTGAAATTTCTTGTAAAGGGGCCCGTGCGGTTTTACAACAACGAGCGGAAGGCTAATATCCTGATAAACCAGTTCCAGCTGGGCCAAATGGAAAAGATCGGCGAATATCACTCGCAAAAGTCCCACCTGGACTTGAGTTTGGGCAAGCCAGTGAGGTGGGTGGGAAAAACTCCGCCCAAGGACAGAACCCTCATCTACATCGAGCACAGCCAGGTAAACCCCACCATATACATAGTCTCGGCCAGTGCCTCGGTCATTGGCGTGATTATAGCCACAGTTTTTTTGGCCTTCAACATCAAGTATCGAAATCAGAGGTGGGTTGTTTGCTATATCTACTATAAGACCCTATAATTCTCTATTCATTTCTCCCTTACAGGTACATCAAGATGTCCAGTCCACATCTGAACAACCTGATCATTGTGGGCTGTATGCTGACCTATTTGAGCATTATTTTCCTGGGCCTGGACACAACACTGAGCAGCGTGGCCGCGTTTCCCTATATCTGCACAGCGCGGGCCTGGATTCTGATGGCTGGCTTTAGTCTCAGTTTTGGAGCCATGTTTTCGAAGACTTGGCGGGTGCACTCTATATTCACTGATCTTAAGCTGAACAAAAAGGTCATCAAGGATTATCAGCTGTTTATGGTGGTAGGCGTGCTGCTGGCCATCGATATAGCCATCATAACCACCTGGCAGATAGCAGATCCCTTTTACAGGGAAACGAAGCAGTTAGAACCGAGGGTAGGTTAATTCTACAAATTTTTAATGAAATATTTACTTATGTTTCTTAATCACAGCACCATGAGAACATTGATGACGTGCTGGTCATACCCGAAAACGAGTACTGCCAGTCAGAGCACATGACCATCTTTGTCAGCATCATATATGCCTATAAGGGCTTGCTATTGGTTAGTTATTGATTAACTCACACTGGTATTTATTTTATTAATTTTATTTATTTTGTGATCATCCCCAGGTATTTGGCGCCTTTTTGGCTTGGGAAACCCGTCATGTTTCCATACCCGCTCTTAACGATTCCAAGCACATCGGCTTCTCCGTTTACAATGTGTTCATTACGTGTCTAGCCGGGGCGGCTATTTCCCTGGTGCTATCGGACCGCAAGGATTTGGTTTTTGTCTTACTCTCGTTTTTTATCATTTTTTGTACGACAGCCACTTTGTGTTTGGTGTTCGTACCGAAAGTAAGACTGGTAGTAAGGAAGTTTTGTAGTTTTTGTAGCTGTTATACATACTCGTGCAAAATGAATGTTGTTCAAAGCGGCGGCGTGAGTCCGATCGGTTTCAGATCCGCTCGAACCGAACCGGGGACTCGAACCGATCGGGCTACCCCGTCCTCTGATCTGATTCTTTCTCTTGGTGTTGATACACAATATTGATACAGAAACAACACGCACTCTGAATTCTCAATCTCGAAAAGCTATATAACACTACAGACCAACTATAAACTTGAACTTAAACTTCTCGATCGGCAGCAGCCGCCAGGCTGGACTCCAAAGCCTGGCTGCTGCTGCAGTCCCACAATAGTTTGTGTCTATCCTATCTCACTATCCGTAGCCGTTGCTCATTTCTAGATGTAATCTTTGGATAAATATTTGTAGTTAACTTGTACGAATCACTTTGCAGCTGGTGGAGCTAAAGCGGAATCCCCAGGGCGTGGTGGACAAGCGGGTGAGAGCCACCCTTCGACCCATGTCCAAGAACCGACGCGACTCCTCAGTCTGTGAGTTGGAGCAGCGGCTAAGAGATGTGAAGAACACAAACTGCCGCTTTCGGAAGGCGCTCATGGAAAAGGAGAACGAGCTCCAGGCCCTCATCCGTAAACTGGGACCCGAGGCCCGCAAATGGATTGACGGTGTGACCTGCTCCGGGGGTGGAGCAACTGCGGGCAGCGAGCTGGAGCCCATTTTGGGTGATGACATGGCCAGGCTGTCGGCTCCTCCGGTGCGAAGGGAGATGCCCAGCACGACAGGTGAGTAGACGTAGGGGAGGTGAATTCCTTGATATGTTCATGCATTGCGCCCTCTTCGTCATAGAAGTTACCGAGCTGACGTCCGTGGACAGTGTGACCTCGACCCATGTGGAGATGGACAACTCCTTTGTGTCTGTACAGTCCACGGTGCTGGCCCCATCGCTTCCTCCGTAAGAGTTTAATATTGTTAAGCTTTAAATGCGTAAATTAACCAATGTGTTTATATAGAAAAAAGAAAAAGCAATCCATTGTGGAGCATCACACGCATGTGCCCGCTCCCACCATGATGCAGCCCATACAGCAGCAGCTGCAGCAGCATCTCCAGCAGCAGCAGCAAATGCAGCAGCAGCACCAACAGCAGCAGCAACAGCAACACCAACAAATGCAGCAGCAACATCACCAGCAGCAGCACCACCGCCACCTGGAGAAACGGAACTCGGTGTCGGCCCAGACGGACGACAATATCGGAAGCATCACCAGCACTGCCGGCAAGCGGAGCACTGGCGACTGCTCCAATCTGCGGGAAAGACGCCAATCAACGGCCTCGCGCCACTACGACAGTGGCAGCCAGACGCCCACGGCAAGGCCCAAGTACAACAGCTCGCACCGCAACTCCTCCACCAACATCTCCACCTCCCAGTCGGAGCTGAGCAACATGTGTCCGCACACCAAGCCCAGCACTCCGGGTGTGATCAAGAGTGAGTCCCCATTTCCTAAGGCTATAAGTAGATATTTATTTTAATTTTGTCCCCCCAACTGTAGCTCCCACTGCCTCGGACAATCGCCGGACCAGCATGGGCTCCGCCCTCAAATCGAATTTTGTGGTGTCGCAGAGTGACCTCTGGGACACGCACACGCTGTCGCACGCCAAGCAGCGCCAGTCGCCGCGCAACTACGCCAGTCCACAGCGCTGCACGGAGCACCACGGTCACGGGATGGGTATGGCCTACGAAACAAACACCACCTCGCCTATCCAACGGTCCGTCTCCGAGAAGAACCGCAACAAGCACCGGCCGAAGCCGCAGAAGGGCACGGTGTGTCAGAGCGAGACGGACAGCGAGCGGGAGAGGGATCCGCCGCCCAGCAGCCAGGCGTGCGTGCAGACGCGAAAGATGAGCCGAAACTCCAGCATCCAGCACGCCGCCCACCACCATAGCTCACCGAATGTGGCGCCGGACAAGCAGCGGGGCAAGCAGCGCGGCAAGCACGAGAGCAGCAGCATCTACGGCGCCAGCAGCGAGACGGAGCTGCTCGAGGGCGAGACCGCCATTCTGCCCATCTTCCGAAAGCTTCTCACCGAGAAGAGCCCCAACTACCGGGGCCGCAGTGTCGTGGGCCAGAGCTGCCCGAATATATCCATCAAATGCGATATCGTCGAGTACTTGTAGGCGATGTAGTCGAGCTCCTCCTATTGTTAGAAGATCGATCCAGTTACAGTGTAAAGAGATTACCTTTGTTTATTCGCGTTATGCATCTTCGAAATATGTGAAGCAGGATCTACACCATTTAGAGAACTAGTAGCAATGATATGAGATAGTTGAGAAATACATTACGATTTAAATTAATCATAAATTATGAGAGTTTGCTTCTTGGGTGGTCGGATAATGTGTAATCTCATGTGCTCTTATGACACTTGCAGAACCGATTTAAAGGGACGCATGATTTTTGAAGTTTTGACATATTTCAAATCTGAAACTTTCAAATATATTCAAACATTAAATTTTGTAATTAAAAGAGCAACTGAGGGATTACTAACAAACCTCCTAAACACTCTACTCGAACCCATTGGCTGCACCACAGATGCTGCCCACCTACCAGCGTCACAGCGACCCGAAGAGCGTCTACTTCCGGTTGCCATTTCCCTGGGTGGCGCTTACCTCTTTGGGCCTGGCCCTGGTTGGTTTCATTTTCGTCGTGGCCTGGTCGCTGGTCTTTGACTTTGAACGAAGCACCTACACCAATTGCCATGTGACCAACTATCTACCCTCCATATCGGCGGCCATTGGGAACTACGAGCCCCAGCGGACGGTCTGGCAACTGGCCATATTTTTGCACTTTCCGCTCCGGCTAGTGCTGGCCAAGGCGTACCGGGAGCATTATCTCAAGGACTTTAGACGCTGGCGGCAATTCCTGGGCGTCCTGGCCTATTGCTTGAACGTGATAGAGGTCCTCGCCCTGCTCTGTCTCTCCTTCTGGACGTCGTCGGCTCACTACAAGACGCACCGCACCGCTTTTTTGTTGTTCATCGGCTGCTCCGAGTTTTACATGCTAATTTCGTATCTTTTGTATAGGCATGCACCGGGGGCAGGGCTCCTGCCGATCGAGGCGAAGTCGCTGAGGTACAAGAGAAACCTTTTTTCGGTAAATGTGGTGTCCTTTGGCCTGGCGGCGTACTGCTTCGTCAGGCACAATTCCCACTGCGAGGCGGGAGTCTACACCTTATTCGCCTTGTTCGAGTACATCGTGGTACTGACCAACATGGGTTACCACGTGATCTCCTTCTGGGACTTTCCCTCCCTCAACGTGGTGTGCGATGGCCAGCGTGGACTTTACCTATCACAGTTCTAGGGAGGTCAAGTCTAAGATTTATTTATGGAAATAATTGATAAGGAATATCTTTAAATCGTTTTAAAAATGCATCCCTCATTTGATTGTAAACATCACATTTCTCACTGTGTAGCAAGCAAATACGGCAAAATTTAATTTATTACATGTTGCAAAATGTATGTATGATGGGATGATCTACTGCAGAGCAATGCGCCGGAAATGATTATTGAGGGGACCCTCGTCCGAGTAGCCGGCAATTTCCTGGGGAATTATGCCAGACTCCTCGATGGAGGTGCAGGGCCGGCACATGCACTCCAGCGGTGCCTTGGTCAGGACCTTCTTGAACTTTCGCTCGCCGGGCTTTACCTTGGGACAAAAGAGGGAGACGGAGGCCTCGCGTTCCCCAGACTCCTGGCAGCACATGCAGGAACGCTCCATCTGCCAGATCTTACTGCCAGAAACCTTTGAGAAATTCGTAAAAGTAAGGAGGAGTTTTCGTCTTAAAAATCAGTAGATCCCCACCTGGATATAACTGGCGCAGCGACCCACACAGGCGAATGAGGGTATCGGCTTGGGCACACATCCGGGATACTGGAGCACATGGATGACGGGCGTCACCTGGCAGTCGTCGCCCAGATGCGTGATATCTGGAAAGGGACAGGGAACCCCTCAGAGCTAGAGGAAATATAATATATAAAAATCCCTTCCTACCATTTTCCGCTGCGGACACTGCGTTGTCCGCCTGAGCGGTGCAGAGCTTCAGGAGGCTGACCAGGACGCAGTAGAGTAGGACCAAGATGAAGAGCTTGTTCTCGTGGCGTAGCAGGTGGCGCAGCATCTCGTCGGCCCGGCTGCGAGTGTGTCTCGCGAGGAATGGAAGACGCTGTCCGCTGCCGGTGGCCTTATAAGTACCGTCTTGGCCAGCGGAAGCCGCAGTAATGGCCCGACTGCGTGAATTATGGCCCAATAAAGCTGCGCGCCGCCTGAACCTTTTTGCCTAGTAATTGCGTACATGAAAAGGGCATTTCTCCCGTGGCGCACGACCACGCCAATCTCTTTATTTCCCCTCTAAGCCCACGCACTTAAACACATCATCCAGCTAATCAGAGCCAGGACACTAGGCTGGTCAACGTTAGCAGCAGGACCACAATTAAGGTGGCTTCCTGCCCGGAACTGCCGTTCCTGCGGCTCAAAAAGATGACCAGTTTGTCCAGCCGCTGCTCCGCCCACTGCAGGTTCTCCTCGACCGTGTCCATGGCCTTGGAAAGCACCGAAGCTGACTGCCCGAAGAGCTGCTGGTTGTCCTGGAAGAAGTTTTTCAAAAGCTGCTGCTGCTCACGCGTCGTAAAGTACTCCGCCATATCGCTGACCACCTCTGCGGTGTCCGACCAGCTGCCCAGACTAGAAGGAGAAGGATTCATAAGTATCAACTCAAATAAATATTTCTTGCTAAAGCTTACTCCAATGCTAGTTCGGTAATGTTCTGGGTTATCATCTCGAAGATGGGCTGCACCAGGTCCGGATTCTGCTCATAAAGGCGAGCTATTCCCGCTTTCTTGTTCTCCACAGTCACACTCCACTCTAGAAGCATCTTGTAATAGAAGGTCTCATAGTTCCTTGTGCAACTCGAGGCCATCCAGAGCATCTGCTTCTCGCTGGGGAGAGTCTCCAGGAAAATCATGCCCCAAACCAACATTAAGGAATTGTAATCGCTGACAGCGGCACAGTAATAGGTTTCACGGTAATCCGGTGAGGGTTTTTCTTGAACATCCGTGTTGAACATCACATTGATCTTTTCACGGCATTGATTGACCTGGTAGCGGCACAGCCAGGTGACCAGTTTGTTTCGATGGGCCACATCCAGCGGCGTGTCCTCCGCACTCCAGCCGAGTCCCAGCTTTTCAAACGCATCGCCGGTGATGTCGCTTAGATAGGTCCTGAAGTTGGGCAGTTGCTCCGGAGTCAGTCGCTTGGCCACCAGATTCAGGTTCTCGTAGACAGCATACCACGGCACGTAATCCAGCTCCCCATTAAGGTATTCCAAGAACTCGAAGACCTCGGCGTAGTCGAGGTAACCAACCCGTGCGAAGTTAAACAAATCGTCGATGATCTGGGCCCGGTTCTCGACAGGAATACCACTGTGATTGGAGGCCGAGAGAGCCACCTGCAGGGCACTCATCAGGGTGGGATCGTACAGAACCCGTTGGTAGTTGGACTGCCTCAGATTAAGCACGATCCAGTCGATTGGCTCATCGAAATACAGTCTCACCAAGTCCGTGATCTTGTCCATGTAAGTGAAAGGTGTCGTGTTGTAGAAATTGGGGGCCACATTGGTGGCATACGTGATGGGCACTGTGTACCGAAGGGTTTCGTCGCTGCCATCCCCGGGATTCAGCAGGAAACGCTTCTGCTCCACCTGGATGAAGTGTTCGCTAGTCCGATTAACCATCAGCATGGGATAGCCCACCTGTTCTGTGTAGTCTGCGAAGAACTTGACCAGATCTACATAGGGAGTCTCTGGCCAGTTTTCGAAGAGGTAATAGAACAGATTTCGGGGAACAGTGTTCTGCAAGTGACTAGAAAAAGAGAAGATCGTTGCTGGATATTTTCTTATAGACTGAGGACTGCCCCTTACTATTCCTTCAGGTAGCTCCTGATGGCCGTGTCAAAGTTATCCGCACCCATGGCATTCCGCCACATCCTAACAATGCAGGCTCCCTTGGCATACGTGATTCCACTGAACTTGGAGGCTATCTGGGCGGGGGTTTGGATCTCTGACTCAGGACTAGTCAGGGGCTGGGTGGAGTTCCTAGCATCCGTGCCGAAGATCAGTTGCATTTGGCGCACCACGAACTGCTCGTCCAAGTGGTACTCCGGGTAGAGCTGCAAAGAAGAAAGCGTATATTATATATTGAAGGTTATCCTGCAGGCAGGATCTTACCTGGTGAGCCATGAAGTACTCGTAGTAGCGGGCAAAGGCCTCGTTCAGCCAAAAGTAGCTCCACCAGGAGAAGGTAACACTGTTCCCAAACCACATGTGCGACGTCTCGTGGGCGATGATGCGGACAGCGAACTCCTTGTCAGACCAGTCGTCAGTGTAGCCTGGCACCTGGATAAGGACGTCTTCGCTGTAGATGATGAGGCCCCAGTTTTCCATGCCGTTGTGCGGGAACCTTGGGGAACTGGCAAACAGCAGGACATCGTTACCCAGCTGCTTGTAATAACTCTGGAACAACTCCTCGTAGGCGACCACCACCCGACCCATTTGGTAGCTGAATTCCGTGAAGTTGTTGAACTCTGGGCGGGTCAGGACTGCAAACTCGCTGACATTACCACGGGCCGTGTAGTCGGCGATTATGAAAGCCAGGAGGTATGTGGACATCACAGGGGTCTCTAGGAAGTGATCCACAAAGCGACCTTGGCTGGAATTCAATACAGTAAGGATAAGGGTAAATTCCCTAGGAAACCAAGGATTAACTCACTCTATAGCCGCGGTCTCTATTAATCTAGTATTGGCAATGGATTGGTAGCCATTGGGCCTCTCGATCTGCAACAGGAACTTGGCCTTCATGGCGGGCTCATCGAAGCAGGGCAGTACAAGGCGTGCGTTGATGCGCTGCATCTGTGTGACGGCCATCCACTTGATGGTATTGGTTTCCTGCTCCACATAGAGGGCGGAGAAGAGTCCCACCATGTCCGTGCGAATGCGTCCCACGTACTTGAAGCCCAGCGTGTAATTTCGTTCAGGCTGCAGGGCTTGCGTTAACGATACATTCACCTGCTGTGTGGTGGCGTCATAAATCAGCCGGTTGCTGGCGATAGCCTCCACTTGCCCACCTGTTGCACCGTCAAGCAGCCAGCATTCCGATATGTTAAGGCCGTCAGAGTGTAGTGTAATCACGCTCAGAGGTTCGCTCCCGGACAGCCGCAGAGTTATCGCCACCTCGCCGTCGAAGAGAGAGGATTCGGCGGCGTCTCTCAACACGCCGATGGTCAGGTTGTAGTGAGAGGGAACAACGCTACCATCCAGCCGGTAACTCGCTCCCGCCGCAGAGCCGGTCAGCAGGGCGAAGAGGAGCCCCACGAAAGCCACACAATATCCGAAACAAGATCCGTTCATGCCGACAAAAGTTCGAATACTGAGACTACGGCACTCTGCCGGATCGCCGAAATCAGAAAGCGCAAATAAAAGTTCCCCCTGGAGATGATTAGATTACGGCTTGTTCGTATCAATAGAACAAGCAGTCACACCTCCCATAAATAATCACACCAGAATATGTTTGCGTCGCACTTATTGTTAATTAAACTAAATAGTTACGTAATTACTCTAAATACGATAAAAATATAATAACAGCTTGCATTACACGTGGAAGTGGGTAATTCTCCTCAAAAATACAGTTTTACTGGTGCTTATATGAACTTACAAGCAAATAAATACCAGTTGGTTAGTATTTGCACCCTTGCAGGGTATTATCATTTTAGTCAGAAGTTTGCAACTCTGTGAAGCATAATTTGGGAAGTAATAGAACGACCAAGTCTCGAACTCCGACTCGCCCCGAAAGAAAGCACCGACGCGTCGGTTCCTCCCGCGGAGGAAGAAGGTAATGCCATCGGAGAGTTCCGGATCTTTAAGAGCAGCCGGAGTGCCCCCGGATAGCGGTAATTAAGCGGTCCTCCCTTGGCTGCAACCGTATATACGGCCACTGAGAAGTGCTCCATGAGGTGCTTCGCAAGGTTCCTATCAAAGCGATAATGCTGTAACATCCCATTGTTAAGCAAAATCCATAGATAGAAGCGACTCGGCATGGCTGTTATTTATTCTGAACTGTAAAACCTTGGCTTTAGCTTTCACCCCTATTTCATATGTTAGAGGGACCCTGAAGTTCATCCTTGTTTGCTTTGTTATTAGAGGACATTAATTTTTACTACGCTGGTGTCCCTTTGGAGGTGCTAATTAAAAGCGGAGGTGCCG
The DNA here is from genome assembly GCA_008042635.1 of Drosophila nikananu. NCBI lineage: Eukaryota > Metazoa > Arthropoda > Insecta > Diptera > Drosophilidae > Drosophila > Drosophila nikananu. The sequence continues at coordinate 218 of VNJV01019154.1, read as the reverse complement.
GATTTATTGAGAGTATTCGTTACACATGTATTACAATTTAAAGAAGAAAGGAAGCTAACTTCGGCAAACCGAAGTTTAAATACCCTTGCAGTAAGTAAGTATTTAAAATGTTGTATAGTTTCAGTGATATTTTTTTGCTGAAAGTGACTTATAATTTTTATACTTAATATTTTCCGATCGTGATTAGTCATTAGATTTTGATAAAATTCAAACTAAAA
>VNJV01019141.1:0-36664 GCA_008042635.1 Drosophila nikananu | reverse complement strand
TAATATGGTAATGGATTACCCGAATATAGCACCCTCCTGGCCAGTCGTAACAGGGCTATATCATTGATATGAGTAGTCTGGCCTCTGTAGTATGGATGACGTATAATTTCAGCGAGGCCAACGCTAATGGCATTTTCACTCCACTGCGCAGTGTTCGACTTTCCCAGGGTAACAGTTGTCCTACAATCAAGTTCAGTAAGATTCATGATTTCTTAGATTTCCATCTTAAAACCGCTTACCACTCTTGAGCGAAATCGCAATGTGCAGCTGTGAGTACAAAGCCTGGCAAATAAATACATTTTTTATATTTTCAACAAGTTTTATGGATTGACAGACTTACGGTTTGTGATTAGTGTACCCCCACATTTGCTTAAGCAGTTCATGGCCGGGTTTGCAGTGCCTAATTTGTATAAATAATTTATATATATAATATAAATAATTGCCACACTTTACTCACACTTAATTGTGGTGGCAATATGTGCCATCCAGGGATGTTCTAAGATATCTGCAATGCGACCGTTTCTTATTCTATCCCGAGGTTTGAATTTAAAGGTTCCGCAATTGGCTTCTAGATAGGAAACTGAAGCTTGTCCAGAAATTAGAGTCACGCAGAAGAGCAGAGTGAAGAAGGTTCCGGCGATAATCATATTGAGTTTCTGACTAAACAGACAGAAGTCCAGGCCCTGAGTTTTTATAGAGGTTTCAGTATGTGAACTTAATGGGAATTCGTAGAATTTTGTTTATATATTTGGGTTCTAAGTATTTGATATTTGAAATTATGGATTATATAGAGAGATTGAGATGTTATGTGGCTTGAACTTGATAACCTTAGACTGGCAGCAAAGAGTATAAAACTATTATATTCATATTCTTATATTCATACTCTTTGCTGGCAGTTATAAATAAATATAATAAATAGAATATATGCTCTATCAAAAGATAGTTTGGATGTTTTTGGATGGTTTTAAGGAGAAAACTAAGCCACTGCTGCTGAGAAATATTATTTTAGCGAGAAGACCCAACTTTTCTCTGCTCATTTGTTTTGATTTTTCTTATATGTTATTTATTTGGCTTGTGGTAATTTATATGTATCTCCTATGGGATATTTTTGGACCTTGGATTGGAAAATGAGACTTCGGTAGTTCGTCAGACAGACGGGCTTGATTTTTGGGTTTTATTACAAACTGTAAGAGTAGTAAACTGAAGTTAGGTTTCCTTCTTGTTCTAAAATAATATCTTTAATTGCTTTACCAACACCTTAGCTGTGTTTTTCTCCCCTTCATAAACCCGCATTTAAAAGAGCCTTCAAATTTATTGTAAAATATTTTTATTTAATATATACTCATATATTTATATACGTACCTAGGTTTAAATTAAATTAACATACAATATAACTTGGCAAATCTACACGTGTACAATTATTACATATTACATATTAGTTGCTGTGTCTGTGCGTTCGAATTACTTATATATCTTTGATCATTAAACGCTATTGTGCCAACAAAGTGCTCGAAATCTTTAGGAGAATTGCATCGCTCGACGCATGGCACGCTCGGGATTTGATTTGTTTTTGCTCTCTCTCTCAATCGAATGGGATTTGAAACTAGGCCTAAATTGCATAAGATCGATTAGTTCTATAACTTTTCTACTATTTTCTGTGTGTTTGTGTCGAGTCGTTCGATTTGTTCATCGTGTTAAGAGTCCTTAGGTCGAGCCCTACAAAGTATATCACAGTTGGAAACTAGGCACTAAGGCTAGTGGCTAGTGGCTAGTGGCTACAGCTAAGCTACAAAGTAAAAGAAGTATATTCATGACATAGGCACGCCGCCCGCTTGTCGCCTGGAGATCCAAACCCCAGGCTCTGCGCAAAGCGGCGGCGTCTTAAGAAATGCACTATCGGTGTTTTGTTCTCGTAATTACATGGAATCATCTACAGGTGCAGGACTCCACTCCTGCTGACTACATCTCAGGGGGGACTTACAGGAGTATAAAAGTATACACAAAGATGCGGAAGAAACTGGCTAAGTACGCTAGAGATTTTGGGGGCTAATATCGGTAGTAATGTACAGGCTCAGGGGGGGCTCCTAACTAAGATAAAAAGCCTGCTAAGGCTTCGGCATCTCCGCATGGTAAGGCACTTGGCAAGATTCATCATCACCTCCTCCTGCTGCTGCTCCTGGAGGCTGCTACACCCTCGTCTCCGTGTTCCGGTTGCGCTGCAGCGGCTGCAGCTCTCGCTGCGTGTCATTGTAGTACTCGTGATCCGAGCTGGTCGGCTCGCTGCCCGGCATCCCCGGCACCTTGACCTCCATCACCTCCATGCCTGGGACAGGGATGCCAATGGTCTGGGTGATGGGTTCCGTCGTCGTAGTCGCTCCCAGAGTCTGGGCATTGAGCAGATACTCCGGATTATCCACGCTCACTGGCACCCCAATGAGATCCATGTAGCCAGCGGTGGCTCCAATTGCCGCCGCTGCAGCTGCCATGTTGTTGTGATTTGGATTGATGGTGTTGTTGTTGTGATTGGGACCCGGCTGGCAGGTGGGCATCAGGTAGTCATCCTCATCCACTGGCAGATCCAGTCGCAGGTTGCCCACACCCACCTCGCGCGTGGCACTCGAGTCGGTCTCATCGTCGCCGCCGCCGCCGCCGGAGGAGTTCTTGTTGCTGGGATCCTTGCAGTAGCGATTCAGCTTGGGTATCTCGTCGGTGCCATCGGTGCGGTGACTGGGACCCGGCTGCACCTTTGGCTGCAGGTAGTCATCCGCCTCGACCATGGGCTCTGAGCCGTCGGTGGTGGGAGCCAGCTTCCTGATCAGATCCTTCTCGTCCTGAGACGTGTAGGCCGGCAGGCGGGTGAACTTGTCACCGGGAATGGCCAGATAGCGACCCGGATCACGGGCGAACTCAGCAAACACGGTGGTCAGGTGCTTAAAGCTCGGCCGCATGGCTGCGTCCAGGTGCCAGCAGGAGAGCAGCGTGCAGTAGATGTCCAGCGAGCAAATCTCCGGCTGCTCCAGCTTCAGACCCACCTCGATGAGATCGGGTATGTCCTTGGCCGGTATGTTCTCGTGCGGCCTTTGGCCAAAGGTCAGCAGCTCCCAAATGGTGACGCCAAAGGCCCAGACGTCGGATTTGCTGGTGAAGACGCGATTCCGGATGCATTCCAGGGCCAGCCACTTGATGGGCATCTTGCCGCCGGCCGCCTTGTACTCGTTGGAGTCGCTGCTCAGCAACTTGGCCAGTCCAAAGTCCGTGATCTTCACCAGCGACGGGGTCTGCACGAGCACATTGCGGGCAGCCAGGTCGCGGTGCACCAGACGCTTCTCCTCCAGATAGGACATGCCCTTGGCGATCTGAGTGCTCCAATTGAGCAGCGCCTTGGAGCCGATCTTGTCCCGGTTGTTCCTCACGTAGTCCAGCAGGCAGCCCAGCGGCATCAGTTGGGTGATCAGCATCATTTGCGAGGACATGCAGACGGCCAGGAGCTTCAGCAGATTGCCATGCTCCACGGAGGCCATGATGTAGGCCTCGCGCAGGAACTCCTCGCTGGACTCGGCGCCCGTTGACTTCAGCAGCTCCTTGATGGCCACCGGAATCTTGACGTTCTCACCCTCCGGCACCCAAACGCCCTTGTACACGCGCCCAAAGGCACCCATGCCCAGGACACCGCCCTTGCGCAGCTCGGCGTCCTTGACAATGCGCAGCTTGCAGAGATTGGCGCCGATATTCGAGGGACGCAGCGGTTCGGAATCCTCGCAGCCAGACAAAGCCATGGTCATCTTGACGGTCTCCTTCTTGGCCTTCTGCTTCTGCCGGCAAATGTAGGTGACGACGCACAGAATGCAGATGGTGGGAATGAGCACCGCGCCGGTGATGATGAAGATCATGTTGACATCCAAGGTGGCGGTCAGCTTGCTGCTCCTCGGCGGACTGGCGGAGCAATAGGGTCCAATAACCAGCGACTGGTAGTTGACGTGTTTCGACTCCGGCGGACACTTGGAGGTGCAGTTAAACAGCGTGGAGTTATCATACGGACCCGTCTCATTGACATCGAACAGCTTGAGGGTCTTGCAGGCGATGCAATCGTTGGCGCCGGGTCCCGTGCAGCCCTTGCACTCCGGATGGCACTCGAAGCACTCGCTGAGCTCCAAATCAGTGTAGTGATCCGCCGGGCACTCGTCCTCGCACTGCTCCAGCCGCTTGAATTTGGCACACTTGGAGCAGACCTGCTCGTGGAAGCCATAATTCGTGCAGAGCTCACACCGGGGATGGCACTTGCGGCACACTGCCTTGCCCGCCAAGGCCTTCAGTGAGCCCTGCTCCTGCGGATGCACATACTCCCAGTAATAGCCATCGGGGCACTTGTCGTCCTTCAGCAGGCAGCGTTCCACTTGGGCTGAATTGTTAATGATGGCCAGGTTACAGGTCTTGCAGGCCCCCTGACCGATGGTGTTATTGGGACCCGTGCAGCCCTCGCAGGTGGAGTGGCAACGGTGGCAGGTTCCGTTCTGGCTGTACCAGTTCTCCGGGCACTCGGCCACGCAGTGCTGTTCGTGCCGCTCGTGGACACAGGCATCGCAGTGCTCGGCGCCGGGACCCCAGCAGGATTTGCACTCCGGGTGGCAGGTGCTGCAGGTTTTGTTATCAAAGGGATAGACACTAAAGGGAAGAGGGAAGACTCTGATTAGTTGCTGACCTTTGACAGGAAGTGGAAAGCGGTATACTCACTTGGGTATGTGTCGACAGTCGGCCAGGCAGGTGCCATTGTAATTATAGTTCGTGCAGTTCATACACTGATCCGGTCCAGCGCCCCAGCAGCCATCGTCATTGCACTCGTCCGAGCAAATGGTGCCATTTTTCTCTGTGGGAAGGAAGAAAGTCATATAATTTCCAGACTTTAGGTATAACCAGACTCCCAGTACTCACCACACAAATCCGCTCGCAGATTTTCGTTGACAAACGCCTCCCGATCTTCATCCTTTTGAATCGTGGACCATCTAATGCTGCCCACATAGCACAAGTCCCGGTTGTGCTGGATCACCACGCTGCCAGAGCTAATCAGCTTCAAGCTGCGCAACTCCAAACTGTACAGCGAGGACTTGACAATCGAGAGGGCGGCAAACATGTTCTCCATCAGCTGGCGCCCGTGAATGATCTCCAGGTTCCGGAAGTACGACAAATTCCTGAAACGCGGATGGGTGCCCTCAATGTTGAGATACCCAGTGATCTCCTTAACCGTTGAGAAGACCTCCAAACGCTCGGGATCCAGTGGGATGTACCTGGCACCCAATGTGTAATTCGGATAAATGTCCTGGAAGCCCGAGAAGGTCTGATCCAAAATGCGTATGTTGCCATCAATGACAGTGCAGTTCCGGAACGAGTCAATGTTGTCGGAGTGCAGGACACTGATGCCGGGACAGGTCTTGGGACACGGGCCATTGCAGGGCACACACTCGCCATCCTTGGAGGTCTTATCCTGCGGACAACTGCGCACACAGGCACCATTATCGCGCAGCAGGTGACTGGGACAGGACTTGACACAGGTGGCTCCGTACGCGTACTTTCCCTCCGGATTTGTTTCCAGCACGTAAGTGGTGGGGTTATACTTCCGCATCGGTGGGCACTCCTCCTTGCAGACGCCATCGTCGAAGAAATTCTTGCACGCAATGCAATCCTTTTGCGTGGGTCCCGTGCATCCGCCGGCGCAGAACAGGTGACAGCACTCCCTGGGCCGGGGGCCATAGCATCTACCCTGGGCGCATTGCGGCGAACAGGAGAGTTTGCTGAACTTCTGGCAATTCTGCGGTCCCTCGCCCCAGCAACCCTTCGAGCAGGATTCATGGCACTTGGGACACTCGCGTTCCGGAGCCGAGAAATTGCCATAGTTGTAGTAGGCGTCCGTGTTGTTGGACACAATCTCCGACCACTGGATGGTGCGCATGTGGCACAGGTTGTAGTTGCTGTGGAAGCCCACCTGGCCGTTTAGAACATCGCGCAAATCAGGCATCTCCAGAGTGTACATTTTCGAGTAGGTGACAAACAAGGCGTACTTGTCCTCCTCCACCGACAAACTGAACAGCGTGCGGCCGCGAATGATTTGGAGTCTGCAGAAAGGAGAAGGCAGGTTAAGAGTTAGTAAAGTGTCCCCCAAAGTCCTTGCTTTCTCCTCCTCAATTTCTTATTTACTTACTTTGGAAATACCACATTCTTGACATCCACATGACTGATCAGAATGTAGCCGGTCACCTCGCGTATGTGGTCGAGGAAACTCAGGTCCAGCGTCTCGTTGGGCAGCCAGGTCAGCTCCAGGTTGCCATCCACATAAGTGCAGTTGGTGTAGCGATCCTTGAGATTGCGGTAGTGATGCTCCTTGTTCGAGGGCACCGACAGGCGGGACTTGGTGCCAATGCAGACTGCAAAGAGAGTTAAGAAGAAGCGAAAGCGTTGTAGTACTACTCATCGTGTGTGGGTGTTCAAGCAGGTTAATGGGTTGTGACCCTAAACTGTTTAATTATCGGCAGCCCACCAGGTCGCTTAGGTAGGTGTTGACGTATACCTTAGGACAGTTGAGAAATGAAGTTCGAACGGAAATAGCTTAGCAGCGACCAGCTGTATGTTTGGTTTGTTTTGCTCGGAAGCAATAAAATGAGGCAGAGACAAAGCCAACCGAAAGCTGTGGGCGGCTCGAGTCTGTTGTCAGTTGGCGTTTTTAATAATTAGCAGCCCACGCAGTCTCGCCCCAGACACAGTCTCTCTTTCTTATCATTAGTCAGCGACCTGTTTTAGCCGCTCGAGCATCTTCGCGCGACAACTTCATTGATTTGCATCCGATAGATACAATTTCATACGGCGCGATTCATGGGTTCTTCTGGGGAAAAAGGGCTACGTGGGCATGGACTTCCCAAGCCGTGTGGGCCGCGAAAGTGTGCCAGTTGAAGTCGGAGTCGAAGTTAGACACCCACCTAAGACAACCCAACCCACATGGCAACTAATTATCCACAAAATGGCCGCAGCCACCTTTATTGATTTCCTTCGAAAGACATAATTATGAAAACGAACGAGAAGCTAAGGCAGAAATATTTTTGTGTCGCCAGAAACAGAGAGAAATTCCTGTGGCGATGGGAAGAAAAAGTTAAATGCCTCCAGATATGCGTCCCATGCATTCCGCGCCCCAAAAGAGCAGGAGGCAGCAGGAGTTGGAGTTGGGGAAGAAGGTGAGGCCACGACTGGGACCTCGACTTTGTCGCTGGACACTGATCAAAAGCGGCTGCTGCAGCAGCAATCGAAGCGCAAAAATTTTCGTACAAATTCTTAAGCTTTGTTTCTGCCTTTTTATATGTTTCGTATGGTATCTTTTTTTTGTAGCCTTTTGCCTTTTTGCTGTCGAGTTTGCCGCTGGGCAGCGGCCGGAGCAGCAGCAGCCGCCTTCATTTCTCAGACATCACGAACCCTTTTCAAGCCAAGCTCTGGGCCAAGCGACTGGGCTTTATCGCGGACAATTTATCAGCCAGGTTTTTCATGTTCGGGCGAAGCCTAAGCCACGACAACGACGACGACGACCTGGCAGCTCGGGTTTCTCGGGAATCGCGATTTTTCTCCATCTTTGGCTGCCAGCGGACACGCCCGCCGCCTCGGCGGGGAGTGAACCACAAAAAGGCTAATTTGTAATCCTTAGGCTAAGGCTAATATGTGGCAACATTAATGAGTGTGGCAGTCCCAGTTGCACAGTCGCTGTCGCTGTGTCCTCATCTCAGCACAAATCAAAGTCATAATTCTTGGATGTGCTCATTAAAACAAAAGACTTAGGCAACGAACTTCAGCGTCAAGATTAATCAACCGACAGAGAGAGAGAGAGAGAGAGAGAGGAAGAGGGAGATAGCAACGACTGAGAGAGGAAAATCTGTGTATTTGTTTATCGATTTGTATGCCAAGCCATCAACACACGACTGCCCTTCAGGCCCCAGTCGTGGCCCCAGCAGACTCCCCAGCCAACTCCATCTGACGTACTGATTAATAGGCAGCCGCATTCCAAACTTTACTTTGCTGACTTTCTAAATATTGTTTCTGTTTCCAGCTGCTGTTTGCCTTTTCTCTGCCAGAGATGGAAGATGCAGCCAGAGGGAGATGGTGGTAGAGAGAGAAAGAGAGGCAGAGAGAGAGGCTGCATAATCGATTCTTTTGGTTTTCCATCGGCGCTCAGGCATTTTGACTTTTGGACCCCGAGTTTTCCTCAATTCTGGCCTAGACGCAAAGCGTTCTTGACGTTCCCTGACTGTGTGTGCTAGGTGTGTGTGTGTGTACTGTGTGTGTGTGTGTCTTGGCCCCGCTCCCTCTCCCTCTCGCTCTCGGCTCGCACTTAGCGCTGCAGCGGACTCGACTCGCTCAGCCGGTTCTGCGCATTTAACAGTTTTTGTTGTTCACGTTTGTACGCTACAGTAAACGTTCACTAAAGAGACTTAAAAGGCCAAAAGTTGTTGTAAAAGTTGTATAAATAATATATAATAATAATTACTTCTTCTAGGAGTTGTATTAATAATATATAATAATATTTACAAGTTTGTTTGTTAACCTACCCCTTATTTATTAATTTACAAACTAAGCTAAAGGTCTTAAGAACTGGAGAAAAATAATGATCTACTCTTTAGGCTTAGGATTAACCAAAACCCAACCTTAAAGAACCCTTAAAACAACCCTCAATACCTTAAATACCTAACAAACTTCATAAATAATACAAAAACTATATAGTTTTAGTTTAAGACCCTTTTCATATTAAAGGCCTCTTAAAACAACCCTCAATACCTTAAATACCAAACTAACTTCCTAAATAATACAAAAACTATATAGTTTTCTGTTAAGAAACTTTTCATATTCCCCAAAAATTCCTCTTTTAAATTTTAAAGGCCCCTGAAAATAACCTTCAATACCTTAAAAACCTAACTAACTTCCTAAATAATACAAAAACTATATAGTTTTCTTTTAAGAATCTTTTCATATTCCCCAAAAAATCCCTTGCCAGAGTGCTCACTTTACTCCTCGACCTCTTGTCGTATCTTTTGCTGTCTTGTATCTCTGTATCTGTGTGTGCACGCTCTTTGTGTGTATTTTCATTTCGTGGAAAAGATTTTTAACTCATGGCCCGAAACCGAAACCAAAGCCAAAACCCCAGAAGACCATCTGGATTGCTCATTGGATCGCTGCTGCCTGTTGTGTACCTTTGCCCGAGGCAACGAGGCACAAGAACTCTCTAGATTTTGGTTGTAATATAACAAAAGATTTAAAAGGGCATTAAGCAGGCTTTTGTTTTGTTTTCCCAGAGTTTTAGAGATCGATTCCCTTCCCCATTCCACATTCCCCAAACGATGCGATCAAATTATCGGGCACTGGTCTCCGTTAGAGCCTGGGGGTGATATGTATTTTGATGAACAAGTACATTGATCTGATACCCCGGTGAAAGTTTCAATCGGGCGCCACATGCAGATGTCGCTGTGGAGAAGGTGTCATGTGGCTTAGCTGGTAAATTGCAATGCAATGGAGTGTAAATACCCCTTGGTTTTCTCCAACAGCAACAACCAACAACCCCATAAATAATTCATAACTGTTTTGCGACAATTTCAGTCCATTGCGGCCACCGCGGCACGCGCCTAACTTACAATGAAATTGTGTAAAAGTGCTTAATAAATTCATTTGTGCGGCCATTAAAAACACGCAGCCAGCTCATTAGGAGAGCGAGGGGATTGGAGTTGCATTGGATTGGATTGGAGCTTGGATCTCCAGTCCATGCCGCTTACGTGCGCGGATTTTGCAATTTTCCTCTCTGATTTTTTCTGATTTTATTCCGCTTTTTTTTTACTCGGCTTTTGTTTTGCCTGCAGAATGCTGTTGCGGCAACTTTCTTTCGTGTTGGCTGTTCTATGCTCCCGTCGTGGCGTCACGAAGGCGAAGGCAAATAAGCGGCAACTACAGCTCCAACTCCCAGCTCCAGCGGGTGGTGGTCAGGAGAGGAGCATGCCCCATAGCAGGGAGGAGGTTGCCGCAATCTTGGCCTGAAAACGCTGCAAGCGCAGGCGCATCTTCAGCTTGGCATAACAAATTTGCAGCCAGCCAGTCGTCGTAACAACAGGCACAAACAAAAGCACCGACAAGAGACTGTCTTGGCCACTGCTCAAAAATTCTATAAACTTCAATGCATTTTAAAACATTTAAGCAGGTTTACACCAAGTAAAACTCTTTAAAAATCGGGTTCTAAAATGAAAAGGGGAAAATCACACAAATTGAGATGGTTATTTACTTTAATCAGAAGACTGGTATTGTTTTTAAAAGATTATATGGTTTAAATCTTCTAAAAACAATACCAATCTGCTGATGAACATTAAAACCTAACTCATATTAACTGATTTTCCCCTCTTTTCTGGCAGTGCACACACACAGGCAAATCAGGCAACCGCCACGAAGCAAAGATGCTGCAACAACAGCAACCTCTTGGCTCTTGGAGATGAAGATGATGATGATGATGCCTTGTGGCGGCTCATCTTGGCTGCTTCTCCCTCTGCCCTCGCCCTGATCCTCTTCATCCTCCAAACCTCTCAAGATGATCAGCATCTCTCCTCTGGTGCTTTCGGGTTTTCGTGTTCGAAGCGCGTTCATTTTGTTTTCGAACAACAATTGGGCGCAGGTCGTGAGGCACGACAGCCTCATCGTTGCTTTTAGCCAACAGCTCTAAAGCCTGGATTAGATAAGCTTATTGTGTTTTTCTGTATTTTCTGTATTTTTCTTTGTTCTTGCCTATACTTTATTTATAAACCCCCCCTTGGAAAAGTAAAGCCCAACCCCCAGCTGGGCCAAGCTGCAGCTTTTGACCAAATAGCTTCTCTGCTGGCTGCTGACTTTGGCTTAATGAGCACGCCCTGGCGCCATTTTTGGTCTGCTGCCTGGCTGCTTGGCTTTTGTACAAAAATTTTCGCATTCGCAACTATTTTTAGGCATAGATCTCGGCACCACACCGAGCGAGGGAGACGGCAAAGAAAATCGGGGAGAGGTCTCAGAAGCGATCTCAGCTTTGTGTAGACATTTATAAACTTATATATATATATATATATCGTGGGCAGAGGACCGACAAACTCGGCTTTGGCTCTGCTTTTCGAAATCGAACGCCCACATGCAGTAGAAAAAAAAAAAGAGGCAAAGAAAAAAGGCAAAGGCGGAGGCAGTCACTTTTAGGCGAACTGCAGTCAAAAGTTCACAAATCTCGGGAGAGAAAAGGGTTGGAAATTGGTTAGAGATATTTTGTAATACAAAAAATACAGTTTATAAAGTATTCTAACATTTGCCCCTTTATAAACGTGTATAAATAATTTTTTAGAGAACTAAAGCTGCCAGAAAGTTTACTCTTTAATTCTTGAACTCAACTTACAGACTTGAAGAAGACGTGCCAAATTATATAAAATATATATAAATATGTGCAATCTTTATTATTAAATCTTTATATAAAACTACGTGCCATTTGCTTTTAAGATATCTCCAAGTTAATGAATAAAATCTATCTTTTAAGCAGTTAACTTTGACTTGCAATTAAACTAGAAGAAAGTTTCTCAATTTATCTCATTTTATTATTATTTATCCTGTTTCCCCCACGAAAAGCCATCATGGATTTGAGGAAAATAAAACAAATATTTCCCCAGAGCTGAGATCTTGTGGAAAATGCTCAACAAGTGAGCGGGAGAGAAAGATCTCTCTCTCTCTTCTAAAGAGAGATTCAACTGCGCAATCGCAGCATCTGTGGCTCTCTCTCTCTCGCTGTAAGTATCTCTGCATTTGTATCCGTGTTTCTGTGCATCCGTGTGGGTTTTAAAAAAAACCAGTATTTCGACTTGGCCAACAAAACAAAATTGCTGGAAGTAGTTGAACGGCTAAAAAGTAAATGCAATGCTAATGCATCAACAACAACTGAAAGCAAATAGCAAACAGCAAAGCAGCAAATGGCCAAAGAGCTGAGAGTCAGCCTTAAAGTTCAGAGACATATGTAGCTTTGGCCATTTTCGCAGTTCAATTTGGCCATTATTTCTATGATATGATGGCTTAATCAGGAGTATTATAGAAAAATGCAAAGCGCACACAGATACAAATGCAGACAGAGATCACGGCTCAAGAGGCACGCACACAGCGAAGAGGCAGCGCGTGCCTGAAGCTGTAATTAGCTGCAGCTTACATGGTGCTCCAGGGGTCCAGGGGTATTGCAGCTTAGGGGGGGGGAGAGTCTTGGGATGCTGGTCAAACTCGGACTTCAGCTCGAACTCGGGAACCGTAAAGCCATCGCAAAGCGCACTAAGGAATGCGGTTTTTCAAGCGTTAACACGCACACTCTATCCACCGCCGCACACTCAAGCTTTCAGTGTGTTTGTGTGTGTGTGTGTGTGGGGGGAGGTGTGCAGGTGTGTAGATTTCGGGCGTACCATTAATTACTATTTTCATGCATATCAATTTCGGCAATTTTTCACAGACACACTTTGGAAACGAGTAAACAAAATACCCAAGACAAGCCATTTAAATACAGGTATTTTTTGTAGATGATAGATGATATTTAGCATAGAAATGGGTTAAGAAAGAGTTTTGAAAGTGCATTTTATGAATATTTAATATTAAACATATTAAAATATGAATATTTTTAGATATAAAAATGATTTATAAGACTAAAGAAACAGGTATAAGAAGTCAAAGAAAATTTAACTAGTAAAAAGCCTTTAAAGAAAATAACTAAGAGTCATTTTAAGAAGGTTAAAAAGATATATGGGGTGGGTTTTAATTTAGGAAAAATACCACTATATATATACCACTATATATATGTATACCACAAATATGATTATTTGAGATATAAAACTGATTTATAAGAGTAAAGAAACATTTAAATAACAAGTCCATGGAAATTTAACTAATGAAACCACCAGAAAGAAAATAACTAAGAGTCATTTCAAGAAGGTTAAAAAGATATAAGTTATTGGTTCCAATTAAGGAAAAATACCACAATAAAATATTAATATATATATAAATATATTAAACTTTAAGAACCCTGAATTACTGAACAAGTAACTATAAAATACAAATAAATATAAAACACGAAGCAAAAGCAAACTCATCTAAACTTCAATCAATCAATTTTCATTCAGGGCAGATTTCTTTAAATAAATACCGCAAACCTTGAGGTTTTCCTAGAAAATTAAATAAATATATTTTGAAACCAAAAAGCAAGTCAAGCAAAATTCAACGCAAAAAGACTTATCGAAAGTGTAATATAAACACAAACTGAAGCTATGATGTGTTGCCAACTCAAAGGTGAATGATTGTTGACTGCACGTTTGGGTGACTTGCAGGGCATTCATTTCACTCGTTTAAAAAGGCGTCAACAACAATTGCGACTGCCAGTTGCTCAAGTTTCCCAAAAACAACCGCTCCGCCGAGTGTTTTGTATTTCTGCCAAAGGGGTTTGAGTTTCGATTCTCCTGCACGTGCAGCTTGCGGGCAGCAGGCTTTTCTCTCTAGCATTTATTTGCATATTTGCCGCAGCTGTGCTTATTTATGGTCATAAAGAAAAAAACGACAAGGGAACAACAGTAACATAGAGCAAACAATTTCAGCGGAAAAGGCTTTTGTAGGAGAGACAGAGAGAGACTTGGCGCAAAAAAACAAGGGTAATAATCGTAGCCCTTTGTGGGATTTTACAGATATATAGAGAAATCTTTATCGGTTTCATAATCGGGACTAGATAAGGCCCCCACCCGTATCCGTATCCGGCTATCCATTAGCATAGTGGCTGGGCCAAAGTTTTCCTATCAATATTTGCACAGTTGCCGGGAGTTATTAATTTGCGCGCTACAAGATCACTGAATACTGAATATCGAAAAGGTACGCCTTTTGCTTTGGCTTTGGCTTCTCTTCTTTCCATAATAATAATAATTTTTGTTGTATTTTTTTCAATTCAATTTTTATGTTTGCCCGCCAAATGCAAACATTTGCCGCAAAGTATTGTGCAAACAGTCAGCCAGATACGAGAGTTGCGTTCATTAAATTGGCCATCGGAGTGCCGAGTTTGTGCCCAAATGGCTGTTTCTCGCGTATGCCAATGCGAATTCTTATTAATTTACCAACCAACCGTCGGACCTCGCGTTCTGCCGAGTCAACAAATTGAGTCGCCATTTTAGCTGGAAATTGTGTCGCTTGTTGCTGTTGCAATTATGAGAATGAATGAAGAAAAAAATCCGAACGCTGACACAGGGGGAAAGTGCACGCAGGCGGCGGTTTGGAACTGCCGCTTACCTTGTACATTTGACATTACGAAATGCAGAAGCGTACTCAACTATATAGTTCTCCCCCCTGGCTAATCAGTCTGTTCTGGTATTTGTTGTTTGCCGTGATAACCTGCTGAAGCTGGCAGGGGGGAAGCAACACCGAAATCGAGGAGGGGGGCGATAGTGCACACAAGACTCTTTAACTTTAACTAAGCCAGCGCCAAGTCAAGAGGTGACACACACACACAAGAGGGGCAGGTGAGACCAGCAGCAAAGGGCAGGTATAAAATAACCAACCAAAATAATACTCTTGTCCAGCGACTAAGGGATACCCTGGCGTATACGTGATATTTGAGGCTTGAGTAATAAAGTGTTTTAAATCATTAAATATGACACAATTTTGTAGGTTTCAGTTTTGAAATTCATTAAATAATAACTGACTTGCTTAAAACATTAAGCAAATAACAAAGAAAGTGTTTGAAAAATAAACTACAGCAGTTTAAAGTGTTAAGAAAAGTGTTAAAAACACTCTTTGTTGTATTAACTTTTTAAGAAACTCTCTAAGGTTTCTGTAAGTTTTTTAAAACATATTCTAAAATTTATGCAGGTTTTTGGTTCTCTCCCCTATTCCCATATACCCTTCACTGTACAGGGTAACGATAAGAACTCATAATACAAAATGCAGCCGAAAAAAACGAGCTCATATATGCAGTGCAGCATAAGAGGCAAACCAAATAAAAACCAATGATAAGATAAGGCCCTAGCATATCGCTGGAACCTTACAAAAAAAAAATAATAATAATATTTTGAGAACCCAAAAAACAAGGAAAACTGAAAACTCAAAAACCCCAGAAAAAACCAACCATATTTGGGAGGTTTTTTTGATATATGGGCAGGCGCAAATCTACATAAACAGATTGTGATAGATGGGGGAGCCCCTGAGATTGAGACTGACTGACGAAGATGGATGGCCGCCTACAAGGGAGTTATATTTCCTGATAATGTGCACTTACTTTTTCCCTTGACAAACTCGCTCTTGGCCTCCTCCTGACCCGCGGCACCCACGGTGATGCCCACGGGTGCAAAATTGGTGACGCCTCGCTGACGATCCCGCGCCGAAGTGCTGCGATAGAGGAAGCGATCCCGATCACGTTCTATATCCTGATTCCGATGTCGATTATTCTGGCGGGCATAGCGATCGCGGGCCGCCGAGGCGGGCCAAATGCAGATGCAAACCACCAGCAGCAGCAGGGGGAGTGGGAGGCCAAGGCCGTGGCGCCGCCGTAGCAGCATTTTCATGGGGGGAGGGAAGGTGTCTTTTATCGGAAGGAGGACTACCAGATGCCGGATTCCAAGCTGCTGCCAGCTTTAACCCCTGACGTCATGGGGTCTTGAACTTCTTAGTTTTTCTTTAGCTTTACGTTTTTTTTTATTATTTTGCTTTACCAACTGGCTGTGTTTTGAGCCAACAACTTTTTCATCAACTTGATATTTTTTGGCACTCTTTTCACTGCGTTTTTTTGGTGTTGTCGTTGCAATTTGCCACTGTGTTGGTGTTTACATTTCACTGTGTGTGTGTTGTGTATTGTGTGTATTTTTCGAGTGGGTCTTCGAGCGAGTGAATTGCTGCTCAGTGTGTCTGTGTGTTTAGGAACCAGTTTCACATTACGAGCCACGAGAGACGACCGAAGGCTTTTTAAATACACATATACAGATATACGGATATGTATATATACCATACGATTTTTTTTTGTTATTTTTTTGTTTTTGTTTAAGATGTATTTTTCAGGCTCTTTTGAGGTTAGGGAGCGCGCGCGCAGGCGCAGGCGCAGCTTTCGGTTTTAATTGCCCTAAGCAATGCTTTTTGCTGGCCCCAATTTGCACAAACACCGCACAAAAACTCAGCCAATTAGCAGGGAATTCACAAAATATTTTTTGGGCTGCTATATGGTATATGGTATATGGCATATGCTATATGCTATACCGATTCCAGGCACTTGTTTTACTCGACCGATTTCTGAGTATTTTCGATTAGCACAACTTAGCAAATTGGCAGAGCGAGAGATCGCGTTTGGATATATATGTAGATATTCCTATGCAGATTGGCAATTTCTGGACCGCTGTTTATCGATCTCTCTGCGCGACGAACGTTCCGCGTCTGCGCAGCAACAAGTTGGATTCGAGACTGAAACCGAAAAGCGAAGCCAAAGCCGTTGCCCAAAACACACGCACACATGGCTATACTCTCTCCTCTCTCTCTTTCTCGGCTTGACGCTCTCTGTGTTGCCGCTCTCCCTTGGCCACTCCGCTCACAGGTAAAAAAAATAAAGAAAAGGTGAGCGTGAGCGTGAGCGTACGAAATCTCAGGCGCAGATCAGGTCAAAATAAAAGCAAAGCAGCGGCGTGCTCTCTCTCTCTCACTGTACAGGTAAGTAGCAGCCTGCTCTCTCTCTCTCCCTGTACAGGTAAGTAAAGTAGTAAACGGGGCAGCGTTTTCAGAAACCTCAGCGTAATACGAAGCGACAGGGCAATAGGTTCAGCAATCTGGCCAAGAAATGCTCTACTTTAAAGCGTTTTTAGTGGGTTAAGATGGGAAGGCTTTAAAGAGATAGCATACCTCAAGGAAATATGAGTTCAGGTTCAAGAAATTGAATAAATGGGAATCATCATCATCATATCCTTTATTTATATACGATAATATATATATATATATATATAACTGTATATAAAACATTTAAAATGAACATAGGGCGTCAAAGGAATACACAGGGTTTATTCTTCAGCGATACAATTATAAAGTTGGAGATATGAAAACTCTCTTAGAGGTATCCCTAAAGTAGGCTTTAAAAAATATTACCAACAGAACAAGGCAATTTAAAAGAATCTTAAGGAATCTTTTCTCTTTAATTATAATAAACTCTTTACAGCTTAAAATAACCAAAGATGGCAGTTGGATATTTTCCTTAAATAGATAAAAGATGTCTTCAGATCTTTTCGATTAGAAACTTCTTTAAAAACCTCCTTTTATCTTTCTTCTATTTAATTAATAATTTATGTCTTCAGAACTTTTCGATAAGAAACTTCCTTAAAAGCCTCCTTCTATCTTTCTTCTATTATGGTAAATTATAGTTAACTCAAGATCAAGAGCTAACAGGACAATAAGTAGTATAGAGGACTCTATTAAGGCAGTTCGATTCCCTGATTTCCCCTCTTCTCTTCAGATCAAAACCCTCTTTAATACCCTATATACCCTATAGCAAAGCCAAAGGACCAAGCAGCTCGTAAGAGATAATCCCGCAGCCTCTTAACTTTGACAGCTGTGCAGCAGGGCATTTAAGATTCGCATAGATTGCGGGTCGCTGGTAGCTCTCACAGGTAAGATGTTGTGTATATCCCAGTTGTTTTTACTGCGGCGAATTCGTAAGAGCTCAGGTAAAAATATATCTCTTTCTGCTCTCTCTCTCTCTCTCTTTCTTGTGTGTGGGCATATGTATGCCATATAAGCGCACAAGATCGCCGCCCTCCCTGTATCTGTATCTCAGCAAGAGGCAAGTATCTGTGTGCTGCTGCAGCCTGCGTGGGCCTAAAGTCGGCGGCGCTATGGATTGTCTTTTGGCAAACGATTTCTGTTCGAACGATGTCAACATTGTTAGGGCAGAGATCTGAGAGATCTCGGCAGAGAGTCTCTTCTTCACCTGTTCCCAGCCCACAAGAAATCGGGGTTTTTACGCCTGCGCCATGTGCTCTGCGGGAAAGGACATTTATTTTGCAGGTAAAATCGTTTTCGGTTTGACCTTTTTTCTTGAATTTTCTTTAGTTTTTGCTGGGAGGGACAAAAGGTGCACTTGGAAAAGCGCAACCATCTTGAATCCCACGCTGCGAGTCGAGAGGCGTTGCATTGTCTCGCTTGGCGCATTGTTTTCAGACCATGAAAATACATTTAAATTGAAAAGCGTTTTTCGTTTCACTTGGAGGAAAGCCAGGCCAAGCGCCGTTCGGCGATTATGCAGCCCATAATCAAACATATTAATAGCCGTCTGGCCAGACCTCAATCAAAAAAGAACCTCAGCTTTGCCCACAACCCGTACAGAATCATCTGTCAAAATCGAAGAGCATGCAACTGACAGCCGCCGAACAGCGGAGTTGAGAACGATCGCAGAGCTCCGAAACCACTTCAGGGCACTCCGCCCCGCCACTCTCTGGCAACAGGTAAACGCAAAACGCCGAATCGTTCGAAAGGTGTAAGAAACCGAGGTTCCCCCGGCTCTTACACAGAGGAAAACTAGGAAATTTGTACCATTTTTAGCATCGTTTTTAACTAAACTCACATTTTGTGGTATGCTTTCTATTAAAACCAATTCAAAATGCAAACAAATCAGGCATTTTTAGAGCCAGAGCACATCTACAGTTTATGATAAAAATGCATTTTCCCCAGTGCACACACCTTTTGATGAAGCGTACAAAATGCCAAGCGTAGAGAAATGTCTTACATCTCCCCCACTCCACTCCACTCGATTCGATGCCACTCCACACTCCACTGCACTCCATCTGTCTATGATCTTTTCTTGTTTTTCCCAATTTCAAAAGAAAGCCTCGAGAACTCAGACCCTTGACGTGATTCCTGGCCGGAGCTCTACAGGTTGTCGGAATCGCTGGCATCATCATCGTGATCATCACCATCGCGCTGACTGGTTGGCTGTAAGGATAGGAGTTGGGTAGGGATCACAGTTGGAGTCGAAGTCGAAGTCGAGGCGTTACTCTCAAGTGCCACGCAGATTAACAGTAACAAAAGGTCGGCTCAGGAGGCGCTCAAGTGTCTCAGTGCGGCAGAGGGATGAACCAGCCCCTCGAGAGACCAAAAGGCGCAACGAATTCGTTGCACATTCGCACATGGCAATGAAAATATTATATGATATATATGTTCATAATACGTATACATAAATAATATTTACAACAAAGGAACATGAACTTCCTTGAGTTGAAATCTTAAGAGAGGAATTTGTGTGCTTACTTTTAAATTAGTAATACCCCGAAAGGAGTATTAAAATTTAAATATTTATCCATCATTTTATGAGATAATTTTTTGGAAAATTAAATCTTAAAAATATAATAACTAAGCTAGAAATCCATTAATTTGCATTTGGAAAACTGTTCTGAGTTAGTTTTTACAAGACTAATAAAACTGCATACTAAATTGGAATTTATTTTCAAATTAATTTTTTAGAATTTTTTTTTACAATTTAACGATTAAACCCCTTAAAAATTTTCGGAAAAATTTAAAATTTTTTTAATCCCCCAGACACGGCTAGATCGACTCGGCTGCTGATGCTGATCAAGAATATATATGATTTATAGGGTCGGAAACGATTCCTTCACTGAGTTTTGTGCTTCTGACTGATATTTCAATACCCCGAAAAGAGTATTAAAATTTAAATATTTATCCATCAAAATTAAACCTTTAAAATATAATAACTAGGCTAAAAATACATTACTTTGCATTCGGAAAACTGTTCTGAGTTAGTTTTTACAAGGCTAATAAAACTGCATACAGAATTACAATTTATTTTTAGTTTTATTTTTTTCGACATTTTTTTACAATTTAACGATTAAACCCCTTAAAAATTTTCGAAAAAAAATTTTTAATTTTTTTATTCCTTCAGATACAGCTAGATCGTCTCGGCTGTTGATGCTGATCAACAATATATATGATTTATAGGGTCGGAAATGACTACTTCACTGCGTAACAAACTTTTGACTAAAATTATAATACCCTGCAAAGGGTATAAATATAGAAGAGAATTTATAGTTAATCGAAACGATAAAAAAATAACACGACAAACCTCAGTAAATTCCAATTCCCTATGCTGTTCTGTGTAAACTTTGAGTATGAAATATTACCTTGATTATATAATTTTAAAAGAAGAAACCTAATTTAAATATTCGTACAAATTCTGATCTAAGATTTCCCCAGAAGATATCCTACACCAAACTCTTAGCCAGCATTAGTTATTTAAATAAGCTTTGCCTTTAAACATTGAGCTAAGTATATGTAAATAATTTGAATAGCCTGCTCATTTGTTAACACAAATATTCCCCTTTAATTTTTGGCCAACTTTAAGCGCGTGCCAGCCCTAACACCTGAAGGCGCATAATTGGCTTACCAACTGGCCCTTTGCCACAGCCCTTGGCCAAGGCAACGCGTCATCGGATTCTGGTGATAGATCGATCACAGTTCGGCGGCTGAGGCTGTGTGCTTCATCAGCATTCCACTTGTCACAAGGCCGTGAAAAGCTGCTTAGAATTAAAGCTAATTGCTGAGGCCCCGGCAATGATGCGGCACATTCGGAGAGGCATTCATCCCCCCATTCAGCCGGGCTAATTGGGCGAGGAGATCGTGGCAATAGCCTTAGCTTCATCTGCGGATTTAGCTTTAACTTTAACCCGAGAGTTAAGCCAATACGCAGAAACATTGACTTCATCTCATCGTTTTTAGCATAAAACTTGTGTGGTTTTTTGTTTCTTTTATTTTTACTGATTTTTTTTATATTGATTGTCGCCGTCGTCGTCTGGCAGCGTGCACGACTCACGTTTCACAAAAACACAAAACAAGCTGGCAGAAGAAATACAAAATAAAGAGTGCCTCGACGTCTCTTGGGCCGATTTCGAGTTTTATTTTTTTCGAGCTTAGCACTCTGCCTGTGTGCTTCTCGTATTTTTATTTTTATTTCCCCGCTCGCTCCATTCGCTTTTCGTTCCTTTTTAATGTCTTTGTAAACATAATTGCAACAACTCCAATAACAGATTGTTTGCGCGACTTTAATCGCTTTGTCGTGAAGTGTGAAATATGAGCGGTCGCTGGGGAGCTTTCGGGTTCCATCTCCATCCTCCCGATTTATAAATACCCTCAGACATGTATCTCCCCATAATATTTGCAATGTGCTGCGGCTTGGCTTGTGCCGCTAAATGTAAATTATGGCAAGCCGGCAACATTGTTGACCGCCATTTTGTGGGGCAACAATTAGCGCATCGCTTGATTTTGCTAAATTTAATCCAAAGCACAAAGCACGGGGCGCATTGGCACTCTGGACAGATAAGA
The DNA here is from genome assembly GCA_008042635.1 of Drosophila nikananu. NCBI lineage: Eukaryota > Metazoa > Arthropoda > Insecta > Diptera > Drosophilidae > Drosophila > Drosophila nikananu. The sequence goes on along the minus strand of VNJV01019141.1, from coordinate 15,286 downwards.
GTCATCCAATCCCTGGCCAAAAACATAGAGAGAGAGAAAGAGACTCGGAGACGGGACTCTACGGCGATAAGAACCCAAGAAACGGACGTTTTAGCCACGCACACGTGTGACCAGTGTGTAATTTACACAGGAAACAACAAGGATCACTTCCTAACACATGGATTCAAATCCAATGTCTAAGTAATATTATATATTGACGATTATCGAATTACTATCGACGATAATCGATGGTTGGAAATTTACTATCGTCGAATATCGATGGCACCGACTATCGATTGTTATCCACCTCTAGTATTTTGATCATATCCTGAAGATCAAGAGTGTCCAGGCAACAGATTGACAAGTCAGGAATGTGAAAAATGAAGCCACACGAAAGTTTATACCATAAATGTGACTTGTGGGTTATTCCTGTGATCACCACTGATATTGGACTTAAAATCAAGTATACAAGAAACTCCTCGTATGTTAAAAAGGCTCAGAGGTATAGGATTCAAATATTAATCAGTTCTCTAAAGTTATCTAAAGTTCTCTAAAGTCCTCTAAAGGTTCCTTAACTTATCCAAAACTTCCCTAGAATTATTCAAAGTTCTACAAACTTCTCTCAAGTTCTACAAACATTCCCTTAAACCTCTCTTAACTCCCCCCAAACTTCTCCCAGTGCACAAAAGATTGTGTTTGCCTTTGGACCTTGGAGTGCTGGGCGTCCGTCCAGCAACAGCATGTTGCAACAACACTCGACAGCGGCAACCTGTGGAGCCTGCGTGCCATTAGCCACGGAGCATGAAACAAAAGCCGAGCAGAGAGACGAGAGATGCCAAGTCTTGGGCCCTCGAAAGGAAAGGAGGTGGAAACGAGTACAGTGGAGTGGAGGAGCCAGCCAAGTGGAGGACTGCCACAATGCATTTGCGATAAATGGCAGGCCTGGAAGGCTGGTAGACCCTTAAAAGACCACGACCACGACGAAGTGAAAGATTTGCGCAGTGAGATAGCTCATTTTGGTACCGAGTCGAGTCTGGGCCAGCTCTTCGTTTGTTACCTTGGCTAATCGGCGGCTATGTAAGATGGTTGTTGTACGTGCGGCGACAGAGCAGCCTCGGCATCAGCCTCAAAGTCAAGACCACGAACGTGCTGCTGCTGCTGCTCCGGCTCCTTCTCCAAGTTGCTGTTGCCTTTGCTTTTCCTTGCCTTTGCTTTTCCTGTTGTTGACACCGCGCAGCAACATGGAACCCCGCCTCATCCTCACCTGAGATCAGCCCAGCCGACCGCAGCCGCATTCCGAGATGTAAGGATTCATGTGCAGCTCCGAGGGCCGCCAGGCAAGGTCAATAAATCCAGAATCCACTCGTGATTAGTGATCGCTGAGGCATTATTTTTAAAGCCCAGGTGGGGTGCCCCAGAAGACGACAGAAAACGCCAAGTAAAATCAAAGCAAATCAGCAAAGATAATTTAATTATTTACAGAGACTGTATTGTGTCTATAATATTTATGTAAATATATTAAATAAGCTTTAAGAAGCCAAGATTAACAATGTTACTTCTTCTATTTATAGAAGAAATCTATCAATATTAAGTAAATCCACTTAAATATGAAAAAACTCCTCAGAGGTTAGCCAAAAATAGCAAAAAGCAAAAACCAAACTTAACGCTTCCCTTAATAGCTGCTTCCTATCGATCTTCTGGGGAGCTCTTTTAAAAGATGTCTCCAGAACAAAGCCATAAAATCGTCATTTATTAAACCGTGGCTCGAACTTGCCAGCGACTTCAAACAAAAGCCCTCATAATTAGATGAAAATTAATTTCAGTTCGAAGTTCGAACGAACATTCCAAAACGAATATTCAAATTCCAATGCTATTCCATTTTTTTGCGGCTCATTTGCTTATTTCAAATGAAAATGATTACCTTTGCCGCTGCTGGTGTTGTTGCCCCTCTTGCTTTGTGTTTTTTGTATTTTTTTCTGAGTGTGTGCAGTCAGAGTTTCGAACTGGAAACCGGTTACAGAACCGCGTTGGCCGTTACCAAAGCCCCGAGAGCTCCCAGCTTCAGCTTCAGCGAGACCGGAGAGCAATCTCACGAAGCGATCTCGGGGCAACTCTCTTTGCGTGTGTGTACGAATTTCCTAAGAAACGATTGCTCAGCATCCACAGCCCGAGGAGGAGAGAGCGTGGAATAGGGGGATCTGGCCAAAAAAAATACTGGGACGGGAACTCCATCACTTCCAGTGACTCTCGCTGGCTGGCTGGTCAGTGGAAGGCCCTCCTCAGCTCAGCCTGCAGATGCAACCAGCGAGTGGGGGAAGTCGTGAGCGCCTCGTGATTCTTCAGCGGATGGCAGCATTTGCTTAAGGGAAGGGTATACAAAAGGATTCAGTAATACAAATATTATTTTGCAGGACATTCTACATATACAAATAATATATAAGAAAATTTAAAACTTATGATTTCGATACCTGCACAAGCAGAGCTGAGAAAATTAGGGTCTTCTCGCTGGAAAATATGTTTATAAAATAATATTTATCAGCAGCAGTGGCTTAGTTTTCTCCTTAAAATCCATACAAAAAACATCCAAAAACAATCTATTGATAGAAAATATATTCTCGGCATTTATAACTGCCAGTCTAAGGTTATCAAAACAACAAGTTCCAGCCACATAACATCTCAATCTCTCTAAATAAACCATAATTTTCTTATATCAAATATTTAGAACCCAAAATTCTACGAATTCCCATTAAATCCACATACCGAAACCTCTATAAAAGCTCAGGGCCTGGACTTCTGTCTGTTAAGTCAAAAACTCAATATGATTATCGCCGGAACCTTCTTCATTCTGCTATTCTACGTGACTCTTATTAATGGACAATCTTCAGTTTTCTATCTAGAAGCCAATTGCGGAACCTTTAAATACAAACCTCGGGATAGAATAATAAACGGTCGTATTGCAGATATCTTACAACATCCCTGGATGGCACATATTGCCACCACAATTAAGTGTGAGTAAAGTAAGGCAATTATTTCTCTATTATATTATTATATAAATAAATTATTTTTACATCTTAGGCACTGCAAACCCGGGCAGATACTGCTTAAACCAATGTGGGGGTACACTTATCACACACAGTAAGTCTGACAAACCAAAAACCTTGATTGAAAATATAAAAAATGTATTTATTTGCCAGGCTTTGTACTCACAGCTGCACATTGTGAATTTTTTCTATATTCGTAAGTGGTTTTAAGATGGGAAACTAAGAAATCATGAATCTTACTGAACTTGATTGTAGGACAACTGTTACCCTGGGAAAGTCAAACACTGCGCAGAGGAGTAAAAATGCCATTAGCGTTGGCCTCGCTGAAATTATACGTCATCCATACTACAGAGGCCAGAGTACTCATATCAATGATATAGCCCTGTTACGACTGGACAGAAACGTGCCATATTCGGGTAAACCATTACCATATTATCATGAAGGACTCTTTTCTAACCAACTCCTTTACAGACTACATCAAGCCCGTGTGTGTGACGAACCACCAAAATCTCCTTAAATTTAACTCAGCCATGTTTGCCGCAGGTTGGGGCATCACGGAGCATGGAAGAGTCAGCCAAGAGCTGCGGCGAACCCAATTGTCGCTATACAACCGCAACTCTTGCCAAAAAAAATTCGGATCCCAGAGTCCTTCCCAGATCTGTGCCGGAAGCGAAAAGTCCGATACTTGCCAAGGGGACTCGGGCGGGCCGATGACGGGCTTCTATGATCTGGAGGGCAAAGGAGTAACTCGAGTAACTCAGGTGGGAATTGTCAGCTACGGGGACATGATGTGCGGTGGTCTCGGCGTCTACACCAATGTTATGGATTATTATGAATGGATAAAGGATCAAATTTTTAAGCGAAAACCACGCCAAGTCCTATTTCCAAAAATAGTCAATAAGAGATACGTGTCTCAAAGGAAACCCAATAATAATCAGGGACTAAGATTGCCTTACCAAAACAGATATTGAAATCGAAACATTCAAGGTTGCATTATTTTTAATAAATATATTTTGGAGTCTCAATAATTCCAGTGAACTCTCGATTCTGAGAGACGGTTATCAGCCGTCTATTGAACTGCAAAAATTGTCACTTTAACCCCGGCTTTATCTCCAGCGTTAAAGACTAATAAATTCACTTGTGTCGCCATCGGAGCAGTTAGTCAGTGATTCAATATGAAGCTCAGTGGAAGTCTCCTTCTCCTGCTAACCTGTGCAATTTTGGGAAATGGACAGGACTCAGTTTCCTTCCTGGAGCCCAATTGCGGAGCGAGTAATGGAATGTTAAGAATAATTGGAGGTGAACCGGCCAATAAGAACGGAAATCCTTGGATGGCATTTGTCAGCAGCACCGTCAATTGTGGCGGCTCCCTTATCACCGACCGTAAGTCAAGCAAAACTGAATCACAACCCCAAAAGAGACAAACTAATCAAGTCAATTTCAGGATTTGTGCTAAGTGCTGCGCATTGCATCACAGGCAATCCAACGTGAGTAATTTTGAGGGATTTTCTCTCTCAGAAGATCGCAAACTAAGCTCAATTATTTACCTCTTTTGCAGGACTGTAACCTTGGGGGAGTATGATAGGTCTAGCAGCTCTGAGAATGCCATTCAAGTGCCCGTCGATCTACAAATACCTCATGGAGACTACAAGGATGATAGTAAAGACATCAAGTACGATATTGGCCTGTTTCGGTTGGCCAGAAGAGTGGAGTATACGGGTAATAAACCTATATAAATGTAAATCAAGCCAGTGAAGATAACTCCCCCACTTGCAGACTTTATCCGCCCCATCTGTCTGCCCACCAACCACGATTTCTTGGCTGAGACTACACATCTAAATGCCACTGGCTGGGGTAGAACGGAATACGGAGTGCAAAGTGATGTGCTGAAGACAACCACCTTGACGAAGCTCGACCGCAGCACTTGCTTTTACACTTATTGGCAAGTCGTGGACAACTCGCAGATCTGTGCCAGAGGCTTCAACAGCAGCACGTGCAGCGGAGACTCCGGGGGCCCCATCTCAGTGGTTCGTCCCATTGGCGGTCGCAATCGCGTCATTCAGCTGGGAATTGTCAGTTACGGCTCGGAACTCTGCCACACGGCTGGAGTTTATACGAATGTGATGCACTACATGGACTGGATCCAGAGTGCTATACAACAGGCTGGAGGAGTTCAAACAACAACACCAGCACCAACGCAGAGGCCGAACCGTGTCATTGATAATAATTTCAACAATATGAATTATTACACTCGTTACTACCCAACAACACCAGCACCAACCCAGAGGCCGAACCGTATCATTGATAATAATTCCAACAATCTGAATTATTACATTCGTTACCTCCCAGCGGGCTTCTATTATAACGGCCATAATATAGTTTACCATCCTGGAGGTTATGTGGTTTATGTAAACTGATGACTTGTAACATATCACCTGTTTTTAAATTGATTGTAAACTATTGAAGATTTCCTGTGTTTTAAAATAAAATAAATATATTCAGTGTTTCACATATTGAAATGTATGTTGTTCTGTTAATGATTTAAATATGTATTATCTTATATTTCAGTTGAAGTCACACAACAAATAAAACACATTGTGGTTATTTATTACTGACCATAAGAGCTAATCATTTATAATATATAATTCCAAATAAATAACTTTTGGCTGTTCTAAGTATATTTGAAGACGTTTCCTTAGAAATTCGTGAAATGGAACCGCTTTATATATTCTGTTGAAAATGTAATATGAATTCCTCAGCTAAACTCCTGTGTGGTTAGCAGAAGGATCGCGGATCGAATTATCGATTAGGCAATTTCAACTTTCAATTTATATGCTACTTGTTCTTGAGTAATTCCCTAACTAATTATATATATAAATATTCAAGTTTTCCTTGTAGTTTCCTGAAAAGGTGATAGTATTTCAGCTTACCAGGTGTACCGGTATGAAGTGAGCGACAAGCTTCAAATGTCTCGCTTTTAAAGCTCAATTGCTTTCGTTTCTCTTTGGGGTTCAGTAAAGATTATGGAATGACACCCCAGAGCTGAGATCGATCAGCATTTAGTCTTATCTGCTAAGTTCGCGCTGTCCAACTAAATGTCTGTTCCCTCTCCACAATCAGTTGATTCGCACAGGCCAAAGATGAAGTTCGACGAGAAGAAACTGCTGGCGGTGCTCACATTTCTGGCCCACTTGTCCTCTTCGCTCAGCCAGGAAACAGGCGAATTTCTGGAGGAGCCTTGTGGCCTGCCCCCGAATCTAAACAAAGTCATTGGAGGTCGCGTAGCCCTGATAGCCACCACGCCATGGATGGCACTTATTATGGGTCAAGAGGGTTTCAGGTGCGGTGGCTCACTGGTCACAAATCGTAAGTATTTTGCAGTGTCCAGGAAAGCCCATCTGCCACCTTCTAACCCACAGGTTTCGTACTGACTGCCGGCCACTGTGTCGGTGGGACAATGTGAGTAATTAGATGCTTCTATAATCCTCACAGCAAAGTGCGCTGTGCTCGGGATAGAATAATAAACGGACGCATTGCAGATATCTGAGAACATCCCTGGATGGCATATATTTCCACCATAATTGAGTGTAAGTAAAGTGTGGCAATTATTTCTCTATTATATTATTATATAAATAAATTATTTGTACATCTTAGGCACTGCAAACCCGGGCTTAAGCCAATGTGGGGGTACACTTATCACACACAGTAAGTCTGACATTTTGAATGGATAAAGGATAACATTTTTAAGCAAAAACCAGTCCAAGTCCAATTTCCAAAAATAGTCCAAAAGGAGAAACGTGTCTCAAAGGAAATCCAATAATAATCAGGAACTAAGATTGCCTTACCAAAACAGAAATTGATACCGAGAATTAAACATTCAAGGTTGCATTATTTTTGAAATATATATTTTGGAGTCTCAATAATTCCAGTGAACTCTCGATTCTGAGAGACGGTTATCAGCCGTCTATTGAACTGCAACAATTGTCACTTTAACCCCGGCTTTATCTCCAACGTTAAAGAATAATAAATTCTCTGGTGTCGCCTTCGCACCAGTTAGTCAGTGATTCAATATGAAGCTCAGTGGAAGTCTCCTTCTCCTGCTAACCTGTGCAATTTTGGGAAATGGACAGGACTCGGTTTCCTTCCTGGAGCCCAATTGCGGAGTTTCGACTTCGACAAGAGCGCGTAGTTCAAGAGCGACTAGTGCAACGTACAGAATAATTGGAGGTGCACCGGCCAATAAGAACGGAAATCCCTGGATGGCATATGTCAGCAGCACCGCCGCTTGTGGCGGCTCACTTATCACCGACCGTAAGTCAAGCAAAACTGAATCACAACCCCAAAAGAGACAAACTAATCAAGTCAATTTCAGGATTTGTGCTCAGTGCTGCGCATTGCATCACAGGCAATCCAACGTGAGTAATTTTGATAGATTTTCTCCCAGAACATCGCAAACTAAGCTCAATTATTTACCTGTTTTGCAGGACTGTAACCTTGGGGGAGTATGATAGGTCTCGCAGCTCTCCGAATGCCATTCAAGTGCCCGTCGATCTACAAATACCTCATGGACAATACTCGAGTTCTAGAAGAGACTACAAGTACGATATTGGCCTGTTTCGGCTGGCCAGAAGAGTGCAGTTTACGGGTAATAACCCATATATTTATTAGGCCAAACCAGTGAAGCTAACTCCCCCACTTGCAGACTTTATCCGCCCCATCTGTCTGCCCACCAACTACGATTTCTTGGCTGAGATTACACATCTAAATGCCACTGGCTGGGGTATAACGGAATACGGAGTGCAAAGTAATGTGCTGAAGACAACCACCTTGACGAAGCTCGACCTCAGCACTTGCTCTAACACTTATTGGCAAAGTAACGTGGACAACTCGCAGATCTGTGCCATAGGCTCCAACAGCAACACGTGCAGCGGAGACTCCGGGGGCCCCATCTCAGCGGTTCATCCCATTGACGGTCGCAATCGCGTCATTCAGCTGGGAATTGTCAGTTACGGCGGGGATTTCTGCCGAGCGGCTGGGGTCTACACGAATGTGATGCACTACATGGACTGGATCCAGAGTGCTATACAACAGGCTGGAGTTCAAACAACAAAACCAGCACCAACCCAGAGGCCGAACCGAATTATCATTGATAATAATTCCAACAATCAAAATTATTACACTGGTGCCAACAATCAGAATTATTACACTCGTTACTACCCAGCGGGCCTTTATCTCATCGGCAATAATATAGTTTACCATCCTGGAGGTTATATGGTTTATGTCTAATTTTGGATAACTAAATTGAATTAACTGATGACTTGTGACATATCACCTGTTTTTAAATTGATTGTAAACTATTGAAGATTTCCTGTTTTTTAAATCAAATAAATAGATTCAGTCTTGTGCTTTTAAAGCTCAATTGTTTTCGCTTCCCTCAGGGTTCAGTTCAGTAAAGATTATGAAATGACACCCCAGAGCTGGTCTTATCTGCTAAGTTGTCGCTGTCCAACTAAATGTCTGTTCCCTCTCCACAATCAGTTGATTTGCACAGACCTAAGATGAAGTTCGGCGAGAAGACACTGCTGGCAGTGCTGTCACTTCTAACCCAATTGTCCACGTCGCTCAGCCAGGAAGCAGGCGAATTTCTGGAGGAGCCTTGTGGCCTTCCCCCAAATCCAAACAAAGTCATTGGAGGTCGCGTAGCCCGGATAGCCACCACGCCATGGATGGCAATAATTATAGGCGAGGAGGGTTTTAGGTGCGGTGGTTCACTGGTCACAAACCGTAAGTAGTATTTTGCACTGTCCAGGAAAGCCCAGCTGACCTTCTAACCCACAGGTTTTGTGCTGACGGCGGGCCACTGTGTCGGTGGGACAATGTGAGTAATTAGATGATCGTTTAGTTGAAATGATTGATTGATTGATTCTATAATCCCCACAGCAAAGTGCGTTTGGGCGAGTACAATCGAGACACGAAGACGGATTGCAGGCACGGGCATTGCATTCAACCTTTCCAGGAGTTCGCTGTGGATGCCACATTCATGCACCAGGAATATGAACAGCAACGCCATGATCTGGCTCTATTGAGACTCTCCCCTACAGTTCAGTATACAGGTGGTGTTATCTACTGGCAAATGAAAAGTATATATATCTAAAACAAGTCCCTATTTTGCAGTTAACATCTTTCCCATTTGTGTGCTCTTGAGGCCCTCGGTTACGAATCTCGAAGATTACATCGACAAATTCAGTGTCTATGGCTGGGGTAAAACAGAGAGTGGACAATCCAGTGGGTTACTCCGGAAGACCACGCTTTATAATCTGAATAGAACCGCCTGCGGAGCGCTGTATCCGGATGCAAAAATCGATCGGGATCACATTTGTGGTCAACGCTTGGGGGCCAGCACTTGCAATGGTGACTCTGGCGGTCCCCTGGGCGCTAAGGTAACCTATCATCACAACAATATAACGATCCTGTTTGGAATAGTTAGCTTTGGCGAAGGGACCTGCATGAATGCCACTGTTTTTACGAATGTTATGGCTCATTTGGATTGGATCCGGAATACCATTCGCTTAGGAAAGAGTGTGTGAATTCAATAAATACCCCTGAATAATCTAAGGATTCTTCTTGTTTTGATTATATGCTTGAGAAATGTCAAGGATTTTGTTTTCTTATATTTGGAATAAATGATCAAAACAGAGCACAGCTCTAATTGGAGGAGGAGAGGAGAGCCTCACCATTTTAATCTTTAACTTTGGAATAAATAAATTCTATGCTGGGCTTTCCAGAAGGTGAACTGCCAGCCATAAATAAAGTCAATAATAAAATAGAATAGAATATAGTATACAAAGATTATGAATATTATGTTACGAATCAAAGCAAACCTGAAATATTTCCATGTTGAGTATAAATTAGCAAATAAACAAAGTCTAAATACCCGAATTCCAAGAATTTGCAGTCTCTGATTGCAGCTTTAAAAATAACAACGAGAACTGATAAGCCACTCTTATTAAGGCACAGACTGTGCCAAGTATCACTCAGTTCACTGATGATAATGAAAGCTGCTGCCTTGTTGTTACTTTGCTTGGCTCTTGTCTTCCTTGGGCCTGAAGCAGGAGCTGGGCCACCTTATTTACTGGATCCAAAATGTGCCAAGGAAGTTAATCTACAAATGATTAATGGTCAGAATGCCAACATACTGGCCAATCCCTGGATGGCGCAGATCATTGAGGGAATTAACTTCATTTGCGGTGGCTCCCTGATCAGCCGACGTAAGTTTATCCCGCTTCAAAAAGAGTATCACAGATAACCTAATTTCCATTGACAGGATTTGTGGTGACGGCGGCGCATTGTCGTGGCAAAAACAACCAGGGATTGTATCTATATATCTATATATTTCTATATATTTTTATATACTAAACAATATGCATTTCCCCTGCAGGAGAGTCCGCTTAGGAGACTACAACATAGCCACACAATTTGATTGCACAAATGAGGGCTGCATTCCCAGGCCCCAGGATTATCCAGTGAGCCAGACGTTCGTCTACTCGGGTTTTGTGGAGTACCACAAATATGACTTGGCTCTTATGAGACTAAGCAGGGCAGTGACCTATGGAGGTGAGTTTAACATAAATAAAAGCTAAGACTTAATGAAATAATCATCAAATTGCTTGCAGTTCACATCATGCCTGTGTGCCTGCTCATGGGAGCCGATATCAATTGGTATTCGAATTTGCTGCGTAGCACTCCCAGCTTCAATGTCACCGGCTGGGGGCGTACGGCCAACACGACAGTTAGTTTTCCCCTGCAGCAAGCCGAATTGCAACGCTATGAGAATAGTTACTGCATTCGCACCTTCAACCGGCCACTGGATCACACCCACATTTGTGCGGGTCATTCGAATAGGCACACTTGCAATGGTGACTCTGGAGGACCCTTGACTGCCAAGGCACCCTCAGTGTCTGACAATCGCATTTTTCTATTTGGTGTGGTTAGCTATGGTTTTGGCCAGTGCAATGGGCCCTCTGTCTTTACCAATGTCCTGATCTACGCCGATTGGATTCAGTGGCACATAAATCGTTACCCTTGAAGAGTAAAATTAAAAAGGAAATATATAACATCTAATAGATTTCTGTTTAAAATTGCTTTAATAAATCATAAAACATAATTCAGAAAGCCTTCGAAAACCAAGATATATTTATACAATATATAATATTAATATAATATATTTCTGTAAAAAGTTGCTTTAATAAATCATAAATCATAAAAGACATAAAACAAAGCCTTCGAAAGCCCAGTAAAAATATGTGATAAGCTCAGCCTTAGCCGCTGATAAGTTCCTGTTTTTTCTCTTTTCTCTCTTTTCAGTTCTGTTGCACAGCTTTTAGTTTGTTTGCAACGCTTGACCTGAAATGTTCTGGTTTCCGCTGATAGTGTGTGTCTTTTCAGCTGCTGCCCAGCCAGCTACTTTGCAATTTCTGGAGGAAAATTGCGGTAGAATGGACCAGAGAGCCACGCAAAATAGAGACTATCAAGCGCATATTTTGGAGGGTCCCTGGATGGCATTTTTGCATGCTGGCGGTAAATTTCATTGCGGGGGATCCCTCATAAATCACAGTGAGTATTTTGGTTGTTAATTATCAATTATGCAGAGAATTAATTGGTTTTTAACAGGATTTGTGCTGACTGCCTACCATTGCATAGTCAGCGGTGAGATTTTGTGAGTAAGCTGGGAAGTTTAACTAATTAATTGATTTATTAATTGATTAATTTATAATCCCTTGACAGAACCGTGCGGTTGGGGGAGTATGATACCTCCACATACAGGGACTGCAGCGAATCCGTTTGCATTCCGCCCTACGAGGAGTACGAAGTGGATAAAGCCATTCGGAATAAGGATTATAGTAGGAGCCATCGGTTTCATGACATTGCCTTGCTAAGACTCAAGCAAAGGGTGCATTTTAAGGGTAAATTGAGGCTGAACTTGCTCTTTAAAATATATAATTATAATTCTAATATCCCCTTTATAGCCCACATCAAACCCATTTGCCTGATCACGGACATGTCGCTGCACTCGCAGATAGAGAGAATGCAGAATTTCGTGGCCACCGGTTGGGGTAGCAGCACCCCCGGAACGCCCAGTCGCACGCTGAAGACCGTTCAGCTGCATCGCCTGGATCGCAGCGTGTGCCGCGAGAGATATTTGGTGGAATGCAGTGGCAAGCAGATTTGTGTGGATCACGAGGCAGGGCGTTCTTGCAGTGGGGATTCCGGCGGTCCCATGGGCCACATGGTGCGCATCGATGGTGAAAAGGTTTTCGCTCAAATTGGCATCGTGAGCTACGGCAATCCGGAGTGCCGCAGTCCCAGTGTTTTTACGGATGTCATGGGGCACATGGATTGGATTCAAATGGTAATTCAGCGGTTTCCTTAGTATAAATTATAGTAAATTATAAATACCAAAGAATACTGAATATTGAAAGTGAAATAAACAAGGTTTTATTGCATAAATACCATAAATTTGAAAAAGAAATTGCAAAAATTAAATTTGAAAATTCATTTAGAAAGCAAAGGCGCCATCTATGTTGAATAGTGTTGAACTCAACTGAAAAGCGCCATCTAGGCGGCAAACACTAGTTACCTCTTAGTGTATACTCAACCCTTCGTGGTGAAGGTGAATTTAGGTGGTTTCGGTGGAAGAAAGCGGAGTTTTGAACCCACTATTTTAGTTTGGTACCTAGTGAATTTTCACACCAACTTTTTAGTGCACTGGTTGGGGTCTGCACTAAAATAAAGGTTATCTAATTTATTTACGTTTAAAATTGAATTTTAAATAAAACACTATAAATGGGTGTAAAAAAACTATGCAACAAATTCTTAAAAAAAATAGGAATAGTTTAGTACGAGTTAATAAATAATAATTACTTTCAAAAGTTATGATTTATATTTATTTTACAATTCTGCCATTTAACCATAAGCAATATTGGCACATAGTTAAAGCAAAAACACATAAGATCAACCCAATTAAAGTGCCTGAAATGAGTTTAACAAACTATGCAACAAATTCTTTAAAAAAGTAGGAATAGTTTACTACGTGTTAATAAATAAATATAATTTGAAGAAGTTATGATTATTATATTTTTTTTTTAATGTATGTCATTTAACAATAAGCAATATTAGCACATAGTTAAAACAAACACACATAAGATTAACCCACTTAAAGTGCCTTTCTTACGAAATACAAACTGAACTTCGATTGGCGTTCGATTTATCAGCATTATTCATGCTGTCAGTACAAAGGTTTAAATTTCACAAAACAAATGAATGCAAATCACGCGGCGAAGTGTGCCGAGTGTTTTTATTTTAATTACAAGTTTCTTTATATTTATTTTACTCTTCAAATACAAATAAATTCCCTTTAAAACAAATAATTTGATAATAAATATTTTCCTACCCCAAAAACCAAAGTAAACACAATTCATCGAAGTATTCTACAAATTATAGATTTTTCAGCCTGTTGATAATGTTGCCGCTCTGCCGCTGCCCCTGTGGCACATGCGCAGTGCCCACTCACATGGATCGGACCAAGTGGAGATCCAGCAGGCAGCCGGAGGAGGGAGTAGCAAAAGAACACCCGATGTGGGCAACCAGGCGTTAAGTTTTTCCAACTTCGCTTTTTTTGGTCTGTGCTTTGTTTTGCTTTTTGTTTTGTTTTTCGCTCTGCCTTGCGGGGGTGTGGGCGAGGGGCAGCGGTGGCATCGGCATCGGCATCTCAACTCCCTTTGGTCGGGGCAATGGGCATGCGTGTCGGTGTCGCCACCACCGAAATAAGGGCTAAAAGGGGTGAAGTGAGTGTGTGCAGTGAGCCTTTTGTCCAATATTGCCGAGTGCAACAATTGCCTGCCAGCTGGGTATCTGTTGCACACACAGAAGTGCACAGAGAATAAAACTAACCTACGTTTTTTTGGGATTATTTTTTGGAATTATTTGGAATTATTTTAGAAATATAAACCACTAGGAAAATTTAATAACTAAGAAATACTGAGGATCAAGAGGACCTCTTAGCAACCCACGTTTTTTGGAATTATTATAGAAATATAAACTGCTTTCTATATCCATGAAAACCAAGAAATCCATGAAAAAAGATACTGAGTTCAAGAGGACCGCTTAGCTCAACCTCACGAATTGCTGCACCTTTACACAGATTTTAAAATCAGTAAGCCCTCAAATTAGAGTCAATAAAGTAGGTCATATATTCCTTAATTTCAGTTCACCAAAATTACAAATTAAATAGTACAAGTAACTTATTTTCTTTCAAAAATATTTACTATATTAATTGTAGTTTAGAAAATTCAAGAATATATTTCGAAATTGCAGGAAAATGATTTCGAATTCAGATTGCCTTCATATAATATTGAAATAGTGAAGAAAATCTGAATGATGTTTGCTATATAAAGCATGTAATAATTGTATTACAACCTTTCAACAATATTTACCTAATAAACTTGGGTTAAACTTCAAAAATTTTCAAATTGCACTTAAAATCAAACATAAAATCAATAAGAAATACTCAAATATTCCTAATTTGATATGCTGATGAAAATTTAATCATTTTAAAATGATCTAAGCAATTATTAAAGCCTAAAAATGCGTAAACGGATTGAAGTATTTCTCTTAAAAATCGAACATATAATTATGTGCTAGTTTTTGAATAGATTTACAATTATTATAAAGAAAATCAAGTACCATATTCCCTTTAAAAATCTAACACATAATAATGTAATAATTTTTAAATAGATTTTTACATATATTACAAACAAAATCACATATTCCCCTTTAAGACATACTCCCCTCGATTTTTCTCGCTCTGCAAATACTCGCACACTCGGCGGTTCTTGCCATAAAACCCCTCATGCATAACGTTGGTTATATCCCCCGGATTCGTCGCCACGACAACGGGGGCTGTCTTTTATTATTATTTTTTATTTTGTTTTTTTTTTGTTTTGGCCGGGCCAAAACAATTGTGCCACGCTGCGACTGCGCTGTTGGCGTTCCGCTGACTGCGCTGCTGCAGCCGCCGCCGCCGGCGTTGCAGTTTAAAGTTGAATGCTGCATTTGATTACGTTACGACGTAGATTGCCACAGCGGCGGCCTTAATGAATTTCCAATTGTTTGGCATTTTATTCTCATTGGAGAATCTTGTTTTGTGTTTTTTTTGGGAAACTCATTCAATTTATTTGAGCTAAACTTCGTCACGAGCTCAGCTGCCT
>VNJV01019128.1:0-17632 GCA_008042635.1 Drosophila nikananu | reverse complement strand
AACAATAATTCCGAGAAAAAAATATTCGTTAAACAAAACGAACAAAAGCACATAATAATGTTATGGTTGATACACTTGGAAAGAGGGAAGGTACACCACATATTAAACTTGCTTTTAAGCTGAACACCAACTTTGAGTCATATTAATTGGTTTCTAAACAGGCTTGAATCCTATGATAATATTAAATACTTTATTAAAAAGGCATTGAAATAATTAAAATCTTAGACACTTTTGAAACAATTTACTGATGACAAACTTTTAAATATGTTCTTAAATATAATCTGTCAAAAATTAATTAAATAAGTTTACTAATACGATTTCTGAAAACCAAAGTCAGCTACAATTACCTTCTTTCTGTTCCGTCAAAATGAAACCCTAGATGTGAGTTACTGGCCAGTAAACAGAATCAAATGCCTAATAATATAAACAGTGGCCGCAATTTCAAAATAAAACTAGTTTTTAGAAGCTATCAGATATCCGAAGCCAGCAAAGCGGGCACATGTGTGTTGTATATAAAGCATATATACATATGTATAATAAATATATACATACATATCTGACAGACAGGCAGATCTACCGGCAACTATAACAAAAGGAAGACACAACAATACTCCGACAATATTAATGACGACGCGCAGCTACGCAACGAAAGTGGATGGGAACTTTGATCCGAGAGGGAAGGGAGACCATGACGTCATGGTCAAGGTATCATTAGAATACTGCGTCTTCCGCATGGCCACTTACATCGAATGGTTTTCGGACGCTCCGTAACCAGTTCCGCGGTACCGGAGATGACCTGACCGGACTGATATACCCCCAGGGGGTTATTGTCGAAGACGAAGGTCACTTTGCTGCTCATCTCCAGGATATTTTTCCGCAGTGTTTGTTTGTTTTATTGATAGTGGCAGGCCGTGCCGGTCGCTTCGGTTCAAATGGAAAGGGGTGGGTGGTTTGAGAGAGTCTGTAAGTTTCTAGTCGGGTTGCTCCAGCTCGCGAGCACCGAACGCGAGCAGCTTCGACTTAATACTGAATTCTCGAAAGCCAGCTGAGAACTTGTATAGCGATTTGGCGTGCGTGTGTGTTTCAGCGGAAGAAGTGGAGGCAGAAAGGGGAAGCACATGGAATGTGAAATGGAGTTCGTACACAAGGGTAGTGTCACAGTAATGGCTTGGTAAAACTCTAATCGCTTCAGCTAAAATAGAATCTATTTCGCCACTGAGCCGTATTTACAGCTTGTGCATGGCAGGCAAAGCTTGATTAAAGGATACGACACACACAGAAAACATACGCAAAAGATCTTTTCAGAAAGCTATCGGTCTCGAAAACGGATTGGAATTTGAATTTATTCTCTTACAATATATAACAGCATTGAATAGAAAATATGTAATAAAAGGGAAGTTTATTATTGTTTAATGCTCTTATTAGTAAATCCGTTATGAAAATAGTGAGGGATTTTACATTGTCAATAAATTGTAAAACAGGATTTTTTTGTGTTGATTGTTGCAATCGTCAAGAGCTGCATCTTAATAATTAAAAGTTGGCCAGCTCCCAATATTTGATACCGGCTTCTAATATTAAAATAAATTAGTAATAATAATTCAATTTAATTACGTCTTGGGCTTTAACCGCACCATTTCAAAATAACGGCTTTTTTTCCGCTCGCCAGGTGGCAACGCCTCTGAACAGCTGATTATGCTATCGGTCCACCGCTCTCCCGGTTATCGAAAGCGAGCAAAAGTGGGAGAGCAACTACAACAAAAGCATAACGCGGATCTCGTAAACTTTAAGAAATTTAATTATTCAACTCGACAGCGGCATCCGCAGTGATCGAATTTAATTAATTAAGGCGTGCGACAAATCAGTTGGGCCGAAGGCCGTTGCAGTTAATAAATAGACAAGTTGAAGAAGAAGTGGCGAAAGCAAAGGCACGGCAAAAAGCTCCCACTCCTCGCCGAGCTGTGTGTGTAGTAAATTGCCGTGGTATGGTTACGTGTGTGCGTGTGTCCGTGTGATGGTTCTACTATTCTGCATATAGTCCAAGGTGGAGCGCGGGCGTCGAGCGGGGTGCTGAAGTGCATCATTTCTATGTTGCGGCATTTTTGATGACGGAATTATTTTTGGATAATTGTTTGATGCGAGCGACATTAGCGTTAAAAGCAGGAGCAGAATGGAGAGCGAGCGGTTGCGAATCACTCTGGACAGCCCCGAGCGGGTCTACTTTGCCGGCGACATAATCCGCGGCGAGATATGGATGAACGTAAACAAGCGCACGAAGATACGCGGTAAGTTTCAGGTCTTAAAAAGTACGTATCAAGGTACATACATGATTTCCCCGAAGCCCGGCTTGCATCATCGTGACTCAGGCCTCTGCTTGGTTAGCATTTTAGTCCATTGTTCGCTTGACGGCCAGCTGGACTGTCGTTGCGTTCCCATTCGCATAAACAAAGAGCTCTGATAGTTCAGCAAGAGCACAGCGGCTATTTTATGGACCACAGCCGCCTGCCCTCCACCACAATGCTGAGATTCTTTCTCGCAAATTCCTTCACTTGCCTTTTGCACCCGCCTTTCATTCATCGATAAGCCTTTCAATTGCCTCACTCCGAACCATTGTAATTGCAACTGAATTTGCCTTCGTTTCTCTCATTCTCGTTCTCGAGCGCTGGCATTTCTTTCAGGAAATGCCAAATGCACTTCAGTGGTGCGAGTGAGTGAGAGGATGGGGCTGAGCAAAGAGCTACCTCTGCCAGTTCTACCCCCCCGCTGCCCTGGGCACTGCCGAAAATGCCGAAATATTGGTCCAAGTCAAAAGTCAGGTCTGAGAGAGGTAAGAGAGCGCTCTCATCACAGTGGAGGCCTCGAAAGAGGTGTGCACAACTTGAGCGGGGGTTACAGAAATGTCACTCAACCGAAACTGAAAACTAGGTGATACGAAAATTGTCAGAGGTAAAGTTGACTTCCGGTCGGTTAAAATGCAATAAGAACGGATTTTAATGTGAAATATAATCTATAAGTTGGATAGACCGCTTATAAAAATTGTAGGCATAGAATTTTGAGAAGTGAAACCATTACTAGAGCCATTGATTGTTTCCTGGTTTTAGCTGGGCTTCCCTTCTGCCATCAATTCTTTCAGTTAGGTACCAAAGTCCCGAATTAAAAAATTACCAATACCTGTCCTAATAGTTTGACATCCACTGTATTTCAAGCGCCTCTCTGTTGTGATTTCTTTGTGTACAGGTGTGCGTGAGAGCTGGCCAGCAGCTGTTCGGGTGTGTGTTTCAAAGAGAGCGTAAGAGTATATCGTGAGAGAGCGCCACACTATCCCGCATCTTTCGGGTGCTGCGCTACGATGTGAAGCAAAGGGTATTTTAGTTCACATGTCATCTGGTGAAGCCTAAAATGTCCGCTCCACTTCACGCACGTAGTCAAGTGTTTGCGGACTAAAAATAGTCCATAAACTGCCCCAAAGTCAAAGTCAGCCGTTACGTTATCAGCGCACAATAAACGCGATTTATTATCAGAGCACAGACTACGAGTAAAAAAATTGTTTATACAAAAGGGGGACAGTTATTCGATGAAGGGGGAATGCTTTGTGAAAACAAGGAATACATGACATGACGACAGCTGCCCAGTCGTATGGCTTCGCAATTACATTAATTATACGCACCCTCTCCTTCAACCTTCCAACCGCCCCGCAAACATACATATTACATACGTACAAGTTAATATATCTAATTATGTTATGCACTTAATTGAACACAGCAATTGATCATTATTTTGTGCACATAGGGTGAAATTCAAGGCGGTCACGGCCATTTACTTGTTAACTTTGTCCTTGAGGAAGCGCTCCACACGGGGCCAGATTTCCTTGGTCTTGCGCCCCGAAAAGGTGGTGACCAGGCCGTGCTCTTCGTACCAGGCTACCACTGGACTCATCAGTTCATCGTAGAGCTGAAGGCGCTTGGCTACCACCTCCGGTTTGTCGTCCTCTCGTTGGGTCAGTGGTTCGCCCGTAACATCATCCTTTCCCGGCACCTTCGGGTCGTGGAAGCCTATGTTGTATACCCTTCCGGAGGGAGCGTGAATCCATCGGTCCTTCACCCGGTCGATGATCACATCGTGCGGAACATTAAGCGTGATCACGGCATCGATCTGCTCGCGGGCAGCCAGCGCCTCCGCCTGGGCGGTGTTGCGAGGGAATCCATCCAGAATGTATGACTTGTTACCCACTTCTGTGATACGTCCCAGCATAGTCTTAGTCACGATATCATCCGGCACCAGCTGACCGGCAGCAATGTACTGCTGAGCTCGTTTGCCCAGATCCGTGTTCTTTAGGATATTCTGGCGCAGAATGTCACCCGTAGAGATGTGCAGGAACCCAAAAGTTTTAACAATCAGCTCAGAAATGGTACCCTTCCCTGAGCCGGGCGCTCCGATTATCACAGTTCGAAAGATTTTCGTGTACATATTTAAGCTTTATTCCTTTTATTGTATTTGAGCTGCAAAAAACAAAAGGGATAGAATAATGGGTTACACAATGTTGAAGTTATACAAAGGTTAATAACTGATGCCGGTAAAAACAAAAATAGGGCCAAACTAAATTCTGTGGTTGACCATTTACCACAATCTTTACCGGTTTAGATAAGATTGTCATGAGCTTCAGAAATGTTTGGTACACAATCGTAACCCTAAGTATCATTGTATTTTGCTCGATAAAGCAAAAATAAAAACAGCAACACTATTATTCTTGATAAAAGTAAATTTCAACTTATCTGAAAGTAATAGTATTTGTTTAACATTTCGATTTTTTTTCTATAATCAGATATCTAAGATTCAAAAACTGCAACTGCTGTAACTGTTATGAAAAGCATTTACTATATGTTGGGCATTTTATGACCTGATTAGAAAGCAAAAACAATTCAGTACAAGATATCTGCCCACATACTATTGGTATCTTTAATAAAAGCTATAACGGTAAAGCACTTGTTCAACTTGTCTCACTTATTCGCGATAATTACGAGGCACCGTAAATCAGACGAAAGCCATTCGCCATCTGCGTGGCCATATGCCGCATGGCAACAAGTGTACCGCACCCGCATAAGAGCGTAAACTACAACAACAAAACGAAAACAGAAGCAAGCGTGGCTTTTCGGTTTTTATGTTCTTTGTCTTCTTTTGACCAGATTGTTGTTGTCGCGCTTATCGTCCAAAGTCCACACGGAAAATTATGGAATATGAACATAGGTTCAATGTCGCTCGAGTGCGTTTTTTCCCGTTTATTCTGAACATTATCCACTTGCATTTCATTTGGCACATGCACTTTTTAATGCTTGTTTTGTTATGTAAATTAGCAGCTCTTAAAATCGCACTCTCACACTTACACGGCACTTGGGTGTTGGGGAATTTCGGGTGTTTGCCAGACTTGTTCTTGCCCTCCGTATCGCGGTATCAATTCTCGCCCGCGTACTAATTGTGCGATAACTGGTCGTCGACGTTAATATTCTAATTTCTTTCCCGCGCCACTTCCCCGACAGCTGCTGCTTTTGCTGTTTCTGGCTCCACTACTGCCGGCTGGCGAATTTCGAATGAAACAAGCACTATATCGGCGTGTGTTTGCCTCTGCTTGTTTAGCTTCCAGGCTTCTTCTCCCTCTCACTCTCTTATGAGTCGTAGTCTGACAGCCGGTTTGCTCTCTCGCTCTTCAGCCCCAACTGCAGTGTCGTGGTTGGGGGTGGGGGACAAACCTGCTCTCTATTTTACACTCTCCCTCGCAGGTCTCCGCTCTTGGGTGCTCACCGTCTCTTTCACTCTCCCAGGGCGTGCATTGCGTATGAATGAATGCAGTGGACTTCGATTTCAAATAATTTTCCTATGCAAAATTAGCGGGATATCTGAAAAATAAAATAATTGTAGTTTTGGGTGCTTCATTAGGTCGGCATACTTACCTACATATTTTTCCACATGTAATGACATAAATTTCAAAATTATTTGATTGAAAATTCATCATAAATCGAATTTTTTTTTTATTATTTTCTTACCCCATGTCCATTTTTATATACTTTGGTCGTTTTATTTGAAGTAATTTTTATAATTTACCTTTAAATTATAATATTAATTTAGGGTTAATTTTAAAATTGAATGTTAAAACCAAAATAAAAATTTATTATATAAAATAGTTTTGTTTCCTTGAACCTACCCGTTTAGTTATCTTCACCAGCACCGAAACAGCAAGTAACGAAATTTGATAGTACTCCTGAAAAGTACTATAAAATATATACCATTGACTAGACTCTGAAGTAGGCAGGCCATGCCAAAGTCTCGCTTCGAAAGCTTCTTTATTGAGAAGTAGCATTACAATTCTTATGTGGTGCATCTCACAAATTTTAGTTTGAAAATCAAATGTAAGTTATATAAACTAAAAGGAAACTTCGCACTTGTAGTTCATGTCGGCGCTGAAGAGCTTATTCCATGACCTCCTTGGAGGCCTCAATAATTCCCTGCTTTCGCTCCTTTTGATGATCCCTGATCATCTCGTCCACCTGCTCGATTGTGGGCTCATCATTTGCCTCCTGCTTGCCAACGTTCCTTTCACCTTCTGTGATTTTCTCCGGTCTGATATCCTCCTCCCTGCCATTTGACTCCCTGGTCCTGGAAGTACTACGTCTATCATGATTATACCAAGAGTACTTCCCGCGAATCCAGCCGCGTCCACGCCCCCTTCCACGCGTGTGACGTGATGGAAAGCGACGGGGACTGTAACTGCGGGACCGAGAGCGACTCCTAGAGCGAGTGCGTCGATAGCGAGAGGCCGGCGAGGGTGTGCGACGGGGCACAAATGGCGACGGTGTTCGACGATGAGGTGTCCGCCTGCGCTGGAAGGATCGCGAACGGGAGCGGCGATTGCGGCGGTTGATAAAGCGAGAAGAACCTGTTACAAAGCGGTTGCCGTAGCGGGGCGACCGGGAGCGAGTGAGCGAGCGTGAAATGCTCCTACGCCTGCGCGATCGCGATCTGGTTCTTGAGCGTGATCTGGAGATAGAGCGTGAGTCACGGCGATGGCTTTTGCGCCGCACACTCCTTCCTCGGCGACGAGGACTTCGACGTGGACTTCGTGAGCGGCTCCGGCTGCGAGAGCTGCTGTTTCCGCCCCTTAATGGCTCCGCTGGAGTTGCCAATCGCAGCAGACCAAATTTGTCCATTTGCAGTGGTCGCTTTTTGATCTGAAAGGAGAGTTTAGGCGCCGGCTCCGGGGGCTTCTTTTGATCTTGATATTTCGAGGCCGGTGTGGCTCTACCGCTTGTTGCGGAGGCGGCAGCCGCGTGTCTGGAAGTGCTAGGTCCTACGGAGTCGAAGTGGGGACGCCTTTCCCGAGTTGATAACTTTTTCATTGATGGTGGAGGTGGCGGTGAGTCTCCTTCGCTATCCCGTTGGTTAAAATGGTGTTTGATCTTGGCCTTGAGTTCGGCCTCACCTCCGGCGCTGTTCACTAGCCTAAAAGCAAAAAAAATCAGTGGTAGTGAATCTGTATTTCATAAGGTTCATCTATATTTACGCCTCAAATGAAATGAGAACATCAAACTCTTTTGATAAAAGCATCTCCATTTCATGTGAGGTGTAAATACAGCTAGGGAGTAACTCCCGGTACCTACTTGTCTTGTCTTTCAAAGTGTGGGTTATTAAAGAGATGGCAAAATATTTAAATTCTTGTGCTATGTGCATCTTGCTGTAAAAAACTCACCTGAAGGCCTCTTGAAAGTCAATTTTCTTTAGAAGCTCCATGGGATCCTCTGTCACAGACTTTGTCCTAGACCTTCTCCCCTTCTTATCCTTCTTCTTCTTGTTCTTTTTTTTTGACTTCTTGTGCTTGCTGGCCTCGCGCAACAGCTTCCTCACACTGGACATTGTTTCATCCTCATCCAGCCGAAACTCGTTGGCTTTTTCGGCGTCTATGACTGCCAACTTCTCTTCCCCCGGTGGCTGAATTGTGCTTTGGGCATAGAAAGGTTGACTTATGTTCGGCTTTATCTTACCAGCTAAAATTAAGAATAGGTTAGTGATTTGTAAAATAAATAAAAAACGAACGGATCAGTACAGACAATTCGCTCCAACTCGACAGCACTGATCCGACATGTACTCACCCTGATCCTCGCTATCACTTTCACTGGCACTCGAGGAGCTGGACTCATCGGAGGATTGACCCCCTGCTAGGTTAATCACCTCGGCGCTTGGTCTATGCTTACCGTCATCAGTTCCACTGGGGACCAAAGCTGGTGGCGGCCGCTGCAAGGCGTCTAAGGATTGGCGCGCCTCTTCGTGGTGCGGCAAAAGGTTAAGGCAGTCGCTATAGGCTTTGATCGCCTCAGGGATGCGGTTTTCTTCTTCGTAGCTGCGACCCAGAGCCACCAGTGTCTCGCCCATGTACTTGCGCGCATTCACGTGATACTTGTTCAAATGCAGCGCCTTTTCGAAGTCCTGCAGTCCCTTGAGGAAGCTGCCGCGGTTCGCGTAGAGAGCACCGCGGGCCACCAGGCCCTCAACATTGCGCGGATCAATGTTTAGAGCCTTGTTGAGGCACTGAAAGGCCTCGACTTGCTGGCCATTTTTAAAGTGCTCAATGCCATCAGCCACGGAGCTGATCATCGGCCAATCAATGGAGATTTTTGGTGGAAAGGGTGTGCAAATGATGGAATGGTATACACAGTCTCTACTGGACGCAATCTGAAGTGTGAATATCTAACTTACCGGAATGCCCATTGGGATGCCTGCTTTTGACGAAGCTCAGCTGCGTTCTCCGCATCCGGGAAGCCAGACTTTAAATGGCACATCAATGACAAATGCTCATTGGGCTGAAGGCCACTTAACTGGAAAAGCAAATCATAGTTTGGATTCTGGAACTGCATCGCTTCGGTCAATGTATCTTCGTAGTGCACTGTCGATGGGTGATCTCGGTTGTGAATATTTCTGTGGCAGAAAAGTATTTTTGGGTTAGGAGGGTTTTTTTAATTTATGCTGCAGATGTCAGCAGTATCATTACCGGTAGTATTTGGGCAAATCGGAAACGTCGCAAAGACCCAACTTCAACTCTAGCGCCTTGTTGTACAAGCCAATCATATTCAGACTGAGTCGCTCCGTATCCGCGGATATGCTGCAGATCTCGCATCGGAGTATATCATTAACGGCAAAGCTCCGCTGGTTGCCCTGCTTGTCAAGGGGCAACGGTCCCCAATAGTCCTGCATGATGACGGCCTATAACAATCGTTATAGTAATTATTTACAATCATTAATAGGTTTCTTCGACAATTTACCTTAATTGGTATATCAGCTAGGTAAGTGTGCATAGGGTCGGCAGTGCACAGTGGCTTCACCACCAGTCTGTTGCCGGGGGCCAGCTTCATCACAATGGTATAGATGATGCCACCCTGCTTCAAGGCACGCAAGCGATGCGCCCACGCCTTTCTTTTGTCCTTCGCCGAGTGGAAGAACTCAAATGGTGGCTGCTGCACCAGGCTGTTGTTGGCTATACGAGAATTGTGCATAAAATGTCATTAATTTGTCATTTTTTCGAAACGCGTTCCCATGCCGCCTCACCTTGCGTCAACACCGAATCCTCCATAACGTTCGCTACAAGCAGGCGATCGTATAAATCGGTGGCCTTGCGCGCTAGAAACTGATGCATCTTGAGGCGCTTAGCCCGCTCCTGGAAAGTGAAGTACTTCTGGCGCTCCTGGTAGACGCCATAGTCAACCTGGGTCAGTCCCATCTTTCGCAGGTCTTCCACGCCGCGCTCGTCATCCCAGATCTTTTGCAGCGGCTGCCCATGGTAGCCGAGCGCATGGCCGATGTACTCGAAATTCATCTCGGCAACTTCACGTGTTCCTCCTCTCTACACCATTGAAAATTCCCTCAATGGGCGTCCTCCTGAAGAGCAATGCGGCGACAAGGGCAAAAAATTCTGCGAGAAAACTGCGACGCCGGCTTGTGCTAAATGGATATGCCGAGACGCGGGCTTTGAATACGACAAATGTGGTATATCGAGAGCACTTCCAGTTGTACTTTACCGAAGCACGGATTTTTACTTTTCTATAATTCCAACAAATTATTTTAGTTTTTGACAAAAAACTATTGGGGAAGTGTTAGCCGAGACGATAATGCCAGAACACGGCACCAAAACGAAAAGATTTTCGCATGTACGGCAGCTGGTCACACTTAAGTTATCACGTAAGCGTTGGGATACCAGATGCATAATTTTCGACAGTATGGCAGCGCTGCTAAATGTAAACATGAATTTAAATTGCGCGCTAAGATTGGCTTGCTATATAAAATGTTCGATGCAGAGTTAAAACTTTTCAAAAAGCTATATTTTTAATTAACTTATTCGTTTTTCCCTCTTTACAGCTATCAAAGTGCAGGTGACCGGCAAAGGAAAGTGCAAGTGGATGGAGATCCTACGCAAGAACTCCAACAACAACGAGTACTCCCGCAGCCTGTTCTACACCAGCAAGGAAGTGTACGAGCACAGCGAGACGGCGCTGCCGGACTTCGAGCCGCGTGGCCTGGAATTGTCACCCGGTGAGCACACCTTCATCTTCGAAGTGGCCCTGGGCCGTCAGCTGCCCTCGAGCTTCAAGGGTAGCTACGGCGGGATCAAGTACAAGATGCGCGTGCTCATCCAGCGACCGTGGACATTCGACGAGCGGCACACCATTCCCTTTACCGTGGTGAAGCATATGCCGTTGCAGCCGTCGCACCGCAGCATTCCCTGTCCTCTGGAGAAGCAAGTGACCAAGACGATTAGCTTGTTCGGCACGCGACCGATCACTTTGCTGGCCCTCTTGCCGGAGGATTTTGCCGTGCGGGGAGAACCGCTGAGGATTTGCGCCACTGTGATCAACAACAGTACCACCGCCGTAGAAAAGCTGCGGTTTAGTGTCCTCCAGTACGTCACCTACTATAGCCATGTCCCTCTGCGGGTGCAGAAGGTGGAATGTATAGCAGTGGCCACCAAGGAAACGGGCTCGGTTCAGAAGAAGAGCGAGCGTAGCTTCGCCCACGAGCTGCTTATGCCGGAGGGAACTCAGCCAACAGACGAGCAGATGAGCGGTGTCATCACCATTGTCTACGAGCTGCGTGTAGAGGCCGTTCTGCGGGGTTTTTTCAAGAACTTGGTACTGAATCTTCCATTTAAGGTGTACTCGCAGGACTCATCCAACCGACAGGGATCCCTGCGTCCGCCGCCGCCACCAAGGCCAAACGATGGTCCACCCGGTCCGGATGTAAGCTCAGGCAACCCATTTGAGCCTGCTCTGCCTGTGTATCCTTCGCTGGACTCTTCCATTGGCTCGCCATCGCATTCTTCGCAGTTCAGCGAGTGCAGCTCCATTAACTCCATAACGTCGGACTCCTCGGCGGCCACTCTAAGCCCCGCTGTAGGCGGTGGCGTCGGTGCTGGGGGCGTAGAACTGTCCTACACCTCGGGCTCGCAGTCCTCACAGTTCGGCAGTCCCTCGGCCAGGGCCAGTTTGCACAGCTCCAACGTGCCCTACATGCCCTACTCGTCCAGCCCTCTGATGGTGCAGTCGTATCCGCCGCCCCACCTGCCTGCATATCCGTTGCCGGAGTCGCCGCAGTACTCCCTTCTCGCGTTGACACCACCACCGAATGGACCTCCAACAGCACCATCCGCGGGAGCTGGAGGCGGACTGGCGCCAGGTTATAGCCAGCTGCCATCCACCTCGGCATCGTCTTCGTTTTTGCAAGCCCGTCAGCCACCCGGAGCCCATGAGCTGCGTAAGTTACGAGAAATATTTGAGATACTTGCTGGAACTCTAACTATTTTATTTATTTGCTTATCTTCTTTCTAGCGCCATCCTATGAAGAGCTCTTTGGCCTGGCCAATGCGCCTCCAGGAACTCCAAAGTAGGAATAATTAAGTGTCCTGAGCCGCAGTCACCCAGTTACGTCCAAGCTTTGCCTAGACATAGAGCTTCAGGTTTACTTTATAGTGTTATAGAGTATCAACAAATATCGAATATATATCTAAGGCCTATGCCGTTAACGCTTCGATGCACAAACCATATGCAATGTGTGCACAAATCAAGTGGTTTATTACCAATCTAGGCAGTATGCATACTTTTTTTCATCCGGCTATAGTCCCTAATCGATTCGATTTAGTAATTGGTCTAAAACTCTTTTCATTTCTAAAATGTATGGCGAATATGTTTTAAAGAAAAAAATTTGAGTTAATGTTAATATTTACAAATGGTAAATTTTTAATACACTTTCATATCACAGTTGTATGAACATTTTCATCACCATTTAGAGAGGAATATGTATCTAGATATTGCAATTAATATTTCAAAAACTTTATAAATTTGACAATAATTTAAATATTTCTCAATTAGAGCTTGAACAAATTGCCCTTATAGCCGGTATCTATAAAGGTCTGTTAGTTAGTTAGCTTGTTGGAGTCAAGTAGATAGAACCCCAGGCGGACACTATTGTCAAACCATAAGCAATATAATAATCAGATAAGTAACGCCCAAACATTTATGTATGTAGGAAGTAGGAAGCTTTATGGCTATACCGAAAAATTCAAGCTTGATAAAATCGTAAGGCGTTACGCATCTTAATATTATATTTTCTGTGTTCAAACCAACTAAGAAACAAACACCTTATGAACTCATTATAAATTGTATAACTATTATATACAAAATATTTATGAATGAGTTAAAGACCAACGTTCATGATTTATATAATGCCTTTTACTGCAATTTTAGTCTGTCTTCGGTTCAACTTTATTTACGGAATATAATTTTAAATCCGCCCCGTCCCCTGACAGCCAAAAACTGTGTGCATTTCTAAGAATCGAATCTTGCGAATTACTCAAAGACTCACACGAGTATTTATCGTCTAAGTATCACTCACACCATAACTCGAAATATACTTCAACCCCGCCTATTTATGAAACATTTATTTATTTTTGTGAATTTATACGTCCATATCAAAAGGCTCTGATAAAAATGGCTTACAGACATAGTATCTCAATGAAATTCTATACCAAAACAGGTCTAACATTACTATTTATTTTCTCACTCGATTTTACGTTTAGTATTTAAGTACTTAAGCACGAATCGAATATGATTCTTCCTACCCGGAAGTATCATTGAATCAATAAGCTTTAGTGCCTCTGTATGATGATTGAACAACTCGAATGGTTATCGTTATTGAGATCAAATTTATCGATACACACTTTTTATACACATATTACTCACATAGGTAATCGTTCGGAAACAATGCAAACTTTTAGTTTTAAGTGCACAAAAATGCGAATTATGTACGATCAAAGGATTTCGTTTAAGGTGCTTTACAAATCACTATTTTTGGATACCAATTTTTTGTGTTTTCTTAGCATTTAGTGCTTGTAACTAAATGTCAAAATATAATTTACATAAACAAAGAATCGAATAAAATGTTAACTAAAAAAAAAAACAATAAAATAGTATTTGTGATAATGGCAATAAGGGTATTTAAAGCGTCGAGTTTCAGTTTTCTAAACGAGGACGGTAAGTTTATAATTCCTTTAAACGTCTAATTTATGAACCACCACGCCTAAAGCTCAGTTTTTATTTAAAGGCAGTAAATTTGGTTTGGTAATAAGTTAAGTAAGAAAAGATAAATTTGAACCACTCTAGAAGTAATACAACAAATCATAAATATCTAAAATTATAAATTATTAACAAAGTAAACCAAATAAATTAATAATAAATTAATACCTGCTTATTGTTGTCTCAAAATAAGCAGACACCAAATCGATTAATTAATTTCGAGTCAGATGCCCAAAATACATACCACCTGTATAATATGTCATCGTTAAATTGTTACAGCAGGTCATGCTGGAACCACCGAAGCCCCAAAGAAACCACCCACCCCACTATGAAAACATGCAGCAACCCCTCAAAAAAAGAATGTATACAAGCACACTTCTTGTACGTGTTAAATTACAATTTCAAGTGCTTGAAGGAAAGTGCGTCGTTGTCGCCCACGCAGCTACCTGTGTCTGCTGGACGGGGGCGCCCTCGCGACCAGGCACCTGACCAGGTGGGCCGGTGAACGTGTGCGGCTTTTCTAACAAGTAACGGAAGTGTTAAGTCAGCTGTAATTGTTTTCTTTCATATTTTTCCAGTTGCCGCTGCCGAGGGCGACAATTTAGTTTGCCCGCTGGCCCTGGGGGGAATCAGAGTCACCATAAATTATACTTCGCATAGCGATGGGGCTGCCGCCGGCCGCATGAAAGGCATACATAAACGAAATTGTTAAATAATAGCGACATTTAGCGGAAGTGTAGTGCCAGCCGCATTCTGCAAACTTCAGCACGCGCGACAAACGATCGCAGCCCCTTTTCTAAGCCCCCCCTCTTATGCCGCAGCACCATGGCCCTATTATTTCCGCGACTCATTGCCCCCCAAATCCATTTCGTCAAATTATAGAGGTGCTAGAAGCGAACTCAGCTCACCCCAGTTTCAGTGTACTTAAATGTCTTAATCGCTGTTGGGTTTAACTTCTATTTGACTTTCCAGTGGGGGTGGCAGGTTAATGATTTGTTGACCACGCTGAGTACAGGGGTGGTGCCATTTGGGGCTTTGCTTTTCGGCATTGAACGTGCCCCTAACTGATATTAAGTATGCGCCATGTGTGCCAGTGTCGTAGCCATGAAACGGATACAGGGATTGATAAACACGTATGTAGATGGAAGTAATTTGAGCTCGTGCTTACATACACTTGTATGTGCTCAAAGAGAGACTCATGCAATGGATGTAGGTTAGACAAAGGACTCTGTTGGGATAATCCAAAGGTTTCACAGATAACGATTACTCTTAAAATAAAATAATTATAAAAATAAATTTTAGAGATAAGGAATTTTATGTCCTTTTCTTGAAACTTCTTTTACTAAAAACTAGTTTACTTTTTATTGGGTCTTCAATAAAGGTTCCTTTGGTTACCCACTTAACCGAAAACACCACCCATTATATGAAATTTAATTTTCAGGAACTTTTTGAGATAATATATCAATCAATCAATCAAATCAATATATTAAGGCGAAACTATCGTAAAAATTGTATTAGCTAAAAGTATTTTCAACTACAGTTTTCATTTGAAAACAATGGAATATCGTTTTATCCCACACAAATTCATATATGGCAACATTAAAATAGCGCTTACGTATTGATGTAACGATATATTCTGACATCCCTGGGTACCATTCATTTCTTGTGCAACCGAAATAGATTAACTTACCAAAAACTTGAGACACACTTATGGCAAAAGGCGCACACAAATCGGGTTTATATTAAAATCCGAGCACATGTGCCGTCAAATATCCCACACCGCAACCTATTCAGGAGCCCAAAAAAAAAAAAAACAGAAACAGCTGCTCCATCGAATGACTGGGAATTAGTTTAGTCCTCTGCCGAAGCAGAGACAAAGTTAGGAAAAGAAAAAAAAACAGGAGAAATCGAAGGAAGCCCAAAGAGGATGTTAAAAAGGCTGGGCATATGGCCTAATGCCAAATAACCAAATCAAAACTAATCAAGCAGAAGTTACTGCAACTGCCGCACACAGCTAGCAGGTGGCATTCGACTTTTACGGGGTCCGATGACGGGCCGGCGGGATGTCCTGGCCACAGTGAAAATGGTTTTAAATTGCTGCCTGATTGTCTTTCAAGTTGGCCCACACTTGTGGCGCAGCAACCTTCTCGACTGTGACTGAAATTTAATCAAGCGTTGAAATTTTTGCACGTACGTATTCCTATTCCTATTTCTATTTCTATTTCTATCATATTCAATGGCCGCTCCAATTTCTGGCTTCTGCCGCTGCCCCGCTGCTGTCCGCAGGAAACTCTTGGTCACATGTGCGACTCTGTCCGTTGTGGTCACAGTGGATTCTCGGCCCCACCTCCTTCCCGCTTCCAATCCCTCGAATACTCTCCACTTGTGTGAATGGTCCCGAAACGAGCTCTGCGTTCGTTCTGGGGCAACAGTTGCCAAAGACTGTGACCTTCTTCTTTTTCTCCAGGACCCCATCCGCCACCCAACTCGCTTGTATTTTTGCTTTTTTTTTTTGGTGGTAGTTGGCTTGGCCGCTTCATTAAGCTTTTTTGTTGCCTAGCAACAAGCTGTGACGGATTCGAGGAGGAACTGGAGTTTGCTTTTGTGTAGGGATTCCCTGGGAGGGCGGTGGTTGGTCATGCGATAATTAACGCGAAAGTTTGATTCACAGAAACTTAACCTAATTTTAGCATTTACACAAAGTTTTCAAATATTAAAATATTGGAAATATTGGAAGAATTTAACCTTTATTACTTATTAATTTTAGATATTATTTCATTTTCAACCATGTTTTTCCAACTGTTGGAGGGTGTAAAAATTAAAAAAAAATTTTAAATCGTACTTGGAGAAGCATAGCGAATTGTTTGATAAAGATGTACGAAAAAAAATTGGTTCAATGAAAATTACTGCTTGAAGTGATACCAGAAAGGCTATTATCGGGATAACGCGTTTAAAGCTATGAATTTTTTTAAAAATTTTCAAAAAATTAGATATTGAGTTTTGAATGCAGAATGCAGTTCTCCTATAAAACCCAAGAAGAAAAAACCAAATTAGAGTCAAATCGGTTGAATTTGAGCCATGTTACGATCGAAAAACCATTGAAGAAGTTCGCGATTTCTGAGCCAATTTTTTTCAACAAAAATTAAGATGGTTACATCGTTAAAATTGTAATAAAATTGGTCAAAAATTAGAAATCGAGTTTTGAATGCAGAAAAGTTCTCCTTTAAAAACTAGGAAGAAAAAACCAAACCAGACTGAAATCGGTTGAGTTAAAGCCAAGTTACGATCAAAAAACCATTGAAGAAGTTCGCGATTTCTGAGCCAATTTTTTCAACAAAAATTAAAGGGGTTACATCGTCAAAATTGTCAAAAAATTGCCGAAAACTAGAAATCGAGTTTTAAATGCAGAAAAGCTCTCCTTTTAAAACTAGGAAGAAAAAACCAAACCAGACTGAAATCGGTTGAGTTTAAGCCAAGTTACGATCAAAAACCCATTGAAGAAGTTCGCGATTTCTGAGCCAATTTTTTTCAACAAAAATTAAAGGGGTTACATCGTTAAAATTATCAAAAAATTGGCCGAAAAATAGAAATCGAGTTTTAAATGCAGAAAAGTTCTCCTTTAAAAACTAGGAAGGTAAAACTAAACCAGACTGAAATCGGTTGAGTTTAAGCCAAGTTACGATCAAAAAACCATTGAAGAAGTTCGCGATTTCTGAGCCCATTTTTTTTCAACAAAAAAATCGTCAAAATTGTCAAAAAATTTGCCAAAAATTAGATATCAAGTTTTAAATGCAGAAAAGTTCTCTTTTAAAAACTAGGAAGATAAAACCAAACCAGACTGAAATCGGTTGAGTTTAAGCCAAGTTACGATCAAAAACCCATTGAAGAAGTTCGCGATTTCTGAGCCCATTTTTTTCAACAAAAATTAAAGGGGTTACATCGTCAAAATTGTAAAAAATTGGTCAAAAATTAGAAATCAAGTTTTAAATGCAGAAAAGTTCTCATTTAAAAACTAGGAAGAAAAAACCAAA
>VNJV01019100.1:0-80809 GCA_008042635.1 Drosophila nikananu | reverse complement strand
CATATATTTTTGAGTGCGGCGCATTTGACATTTGACAATATGTAAGAAAAAAGTATAGATATAAATTCAAAAGACAATATTCCAAATACAGAAAAATTAAAAAAAAAAAATTAATTTGTGGTAGGAAAGAGTATGTATATTTCGCTATTTTCAGCTTTTCTTAAAATTGCAATCATTGCTAAATTTTGTATTTATCATCGCGCATCATCGATACGATATTTTTAAAAATCTCTGACAACTCTAGCTCGCCGTTTGGAAAGTAAGAAACGATAGTAAAGTGGCCGTTCGTTTCCAGCAGTGTTGCTTTTAGTTTATTTGGACGTACGAATATCTGTGGATTTCCCATATAGCTGAATGACCAAATACCGGCAACTGAAGGCAGTTGTTCCCATACAAATTGATTATTTAAGTACGGTATCAAGTTCAGTAATCTGTTTCGCAGCGGAAAAACATTTATTATAGTAAAGTGTTATCGATTTTAAGGACAAAAATTTTTTTTAACCAAAAATGTGACCCATTTTTGTCAAAAAATCTAGGGGGTTACATCGTCAAAAATTGTAAAAAATGGTCCAAAAAATAGATATCGATTTTTGAATGCAGAAGTTCTCATATAAAAACTGGGAAGAAAAAGCCAAACCAGACTGAAATGATCAAAAAACCCTTCAAGGTGTTGGGGATTTTTTACCCAAAAATATACCCACTTTTTTCCTAAAAAAATATGGGGTTACCACGTCAAAATTGACAAACAATTAAAAAGAAAATAAAGATCGAGTTTTGAAAGTAGAAATGTTCTCCAATAAAAACTAGGAAGAAAAAACCAAACCAGACTGAACTCGGTTGAGTTTAAGCCAAGTTATGATCAAAAAACCCTTTAAGGTGTTGGGGATTTTTGAGCCAAAAATGTACCCACTTTGTTCCAAAACCTTCGACGGGGAGGGATCAAACAAAAATTGTTTCATCTGAAGCTTTATCACACGCTAAGTTGGTAGTTTTGGTATTTTACTGGTCAAGTATTCAAAATAAACAGCTAGCTAGTGGCGGTAGTTGGGCAAAATGCCGCATCGATAGGCAGAAAATACCAAGCCAAGTTATGATCAAAAAACCCTTTAAGGTGTTGGGGATTTTTGAGCCAAAAATATACCCACTTTTTTCCTAAAAAAGTAAGGGGTTACCACGTCAAAATTGACAAAAAATTAAAAAGAAAATAAAGATCGAGTTTTGAAAGTAGAAATGTTCTCCAATAAAAACTAGGAAGAAAAAACCAAACCAGACTGAACTCGGTTTAGTTTAAGCCAAGTAATGATCAAAAAACCCTTCAAGGTGTTGGGGATTTTTGAGCCAAAAATGTACCCACTTTGTTCCAAAACCTTCGACGGGGAGGGATCAAACAAAAATTGTTTCATCTGAAGATTTATCACACGCTAAGTTGGTATTTTTGGTATTTTACTGGTCAAGTATTCAAAATAAACAGCTAGCTAGTGGCGGTAGTTGGGCAAAATGCCGCATCGATAGGCAGAAAATACCAAGCCAAGTTATGATCAAAAAACCTTTCAAGGTGTTGAGGATTTTTGAACCAAAAATATACCCGTTTTTTTCCTAAAAAAGTAAGGGGTTACCACGTCAAAATTGACAAAAAATTTAAAAAAAAATAGAGATCGAGTTTTGAATGTAGAAATGTTCTCCAATAAAAACTAGGAAGAAAAAACCAAACCAGACTGAAATCGGTTGAGTTTAAGCCAAGTTATGATCAAAAAACCCTTTAAGGTGTTGGGGATTTTTGAGCCAAAAATATACCCACTTTTTTCCTAAAAAAGTATGGGGTTACCACGTCAAAATTGACAAAAAATTAAAAAGAAAATAAAGATCGAGTTTTGAAAGTAGAAATGTTCTTCAATAAAAACTAGGAAGAAAAAACCAAACCAGACTGCAATCGGTTTAGTTTAAGCCAAGTAATGATAAAAAAACCCTTCAAGGTGTTGGGGATTTTTGAGCCAAAAATGTACCCACTTTGTTCCAAAACCTTCGACGGGGAGGGATCAAACAAAAATTGTTTCATCTGAAGCTTTATCACACGCTAAGTTGGTATTTTTGGTATTTTACTGGTCAAGTATTCAAAATAAACAGCTAGCTAGTGGCGGTAGTTGGGCAAAATGCCGCATCGATAGGCAGAAAATACCAAAAGTGCCGCATATTTTCGTAACGTGCTTTATTTTTTCGAATTATTTATTGTCAGATACATTTAGCTCAGAGTGCAGAATGTAAAATGCTACTATAGTAGAAACGGAATCGGAACATACTTCAGTAGTGAAGGCGCAACGCGATATATCGATGGCGTAAATCACTGTTGGCAGCACAAGCCGCCATCGATATTATCGATGCTATCGACAGTTGCACAGCTCTAGCAGAAGTTAAACAACCAACAACCACAACAACCGCAACCCATAAACACTCGCACCTCCCCGATCACCCAGCGCCATGTCCGTGTCACCCAACAGCGCGTAATCAGCCACCAAAAGCAGTCTGCCCGTCGCCAGCAGCAGCACCAGCAGTCCGATCCCCAGGAGCAACAGGTTGCGCATCCGGAATACCCATTCCACAGTGGTCCGTGGTCCAATCGCAGTGAGCAGAGCAGAGCAGCGTCGCCGGAGACGACATCAGCCGGGAGATGCAGCAGCGCCGCAAGCAGGCCAACGGCAATGGTGCCTGCCCCGACGCGGCAAACGTGGCTGTGGACGCTCCTGAGGAGCAAACGGAGGCCGTAAAGGTGGCGGCGCCACCGCGACGCGGCTGCTACTTCTCGCTAGCCTTTTCCATCGGCTCGATGGGATTGGCCTGCGGCAGCCTGTGGCAGATACCCAACACCACCGATCGCATTTCGCTGCAGCGTGGCCTGTTCCTCACCTCGCTGGGCTTCATCTATTTCGTCTCGCTGACGGATTTCTGTAACAAATACCTGCTGGAGACGAGCCGGGGCAAGGAGTTTCGACGGAAGTACCGCCTCATGATGTCCGACGTCCTGGAGATCACCAACAAGTGAGTGCTTGTCGTTTTCTAAGAGGGTGTAGGTGTCTCAAGTTTAGGTGGCTGCTGATGCACGCACATATCTATTGATTTTCTCTCAGCGCCGCCCACACACGCACTCACTGCCAGTGCCGCCGCTGCACTCGTTGCCATGTGCTGTGATGGACGATGATGTTATAGGGAGATGGGATGGGAGATGCTACCCAAGAGCACTTGTACCACGACTGGGTACTTTCTGCCCTAACTGGGGGCACACTTCTGTGTTGGCATTCGCGGCGTCTGTGTTTGGTTTTCCACAAAACTATGCGTTCGTTTTAATACTTATATAATGCGATAAATATAGGTTTTAGTTCGAGGAGAGATTCGAATTTAAAGAAAAGCACGCTTCTTTGAATATCAACCTTGCTTGCACTTGTGCCTTGGCAATAATTTATTCTTTCGTTTTCAGTTTAATAGTAAAATCGGTTTTATATATTGGCTGAAAAGTATACGTACTGAGTAGTTTGATAACGAAATATTCTTGTTGGATAGAAGGAAAATAGGTTTGTCATTAAATTAAATGCATTATAAGAATTTACGATTTGGCACTCCTGTTGTATTTAAGGGTTTTCTAAACCACTTTCAAAGTACTTTTCCTTCGCTAAACTTCCCAGCTGGGATACTGGACGCTGGCCAGTGTCCCTGACTTTGCGCATGTAAAATTGTACAGCGGGAACGCTGCGATTCCAAGTCATCGTCGCGCGCTCCGCCAACCGGGTCAAGGTCTTGTAGCGGGCGTGAAACGGGGAGAGCTTGGAGGGTATGTAGGTTGGAATATATGGATAGAACTTGTTTGGCTCAAGGCGAGCCTGTTACAAAAATGAAATCATTCTCATTCCGTGGGGAAACGCTGCTCTCTGATCCATCCAACGATTGATAACCGGCCCTACACTAAACATTTAACCATTTAAATATTCAAACCACCACAATTCTTTTTCTTCCAAAACGAAGGGGAATCTGTTTATTTTGATTTTGATTTGCTTGTTTTGATTTTGTAGTGTGTCGTTCTGGGTGATGATATTGGAACCCTCTTGTGTTGTTTATTGCTTTAAGGATACTTTTTAAATTATTATCGTTGGATGATTCGTTTTTTAGTACCTACCAACTGTTTGTTTCCCTCTCTCTTTCACCCTCAAACCCCACCGCCGAGTGTTAATTAAACTGTTTGTAGAATTGTTTAGCGCGCTTAAATTGAGTTCCCAATCCCTCCATGCCTTGCCTAGACCTCTCCCCCTTTCGCGATTACATATGGCGGGAGAGAGAGAGAGCTTTGAAGCAGGTGGCGTTACACAACCCGATCTCATTCAATCCACTTTATCGCTGTCATATACCGCGAGCGGGAGACGGAGAGAGATAAACTTGGATAAGCCGGCATCACATGCTAGTTGCCCTTTACCCGGAATATATGTACTCTTGAGGTGTGGATTGTACGTAAAGAGAGAGACTGCTCCATGCTCAGGAAAATGTTCCATGAGTTCTGGCGAGTTTACGAACGTGTTCCCCAGATTATTATGCGTTTTAAATCGATTATCATAATAAATCATTTTCTTATACCACATTTCACAAAATATCATAAATATATTATTCTTTCTCAACGATATTTAAGTAATTGACCTCAATAATTGTCAAATTCCCTTTAATGCTCCCACAAAGGGCATGTCCCATAGAGAAGCTCTCTTCCCTTCACAACCACTAATCAATCTTTGCAAACAATTAGACTTCATTCGTTGATTGAATCCGAATCTGTATTAATCGATGCCAGTGGAGGGGCTGTTATTCTAATGGTCTGACGTAATGTATCCAAAATAATTGCTTTATAAGCATCGGTGACTTGACTCGCTTTCGTTGTGTATGTGGAGGTAGCTTATTTAAATGTGGAAAAGATGCTAAAAAGCAAATGTAATCTTCGCTCAGCTGACCCAGTTTCCTGGACTGGACGGGCAGGGTGCCGGAGTTCGGTGTAACTAAGTCCAATAGCCGCCGCTTCACATCCGTGTTGGCGATAAGGCAATCATTGGGGGCTTTGGTGAGTGGCCCCGCCTATCTGTCCCTGCCCTGTCTGCTTTGTCTCTCTATCGGCCCAGCGATCAACGGGTGTGCGTGTGTGTTAAGGGTATGTGGTGTGCGGTGTGTGGTGTGTGTGGCTGCTTATCGGAATCGATTGAGGTGAGCGAGTGCGTCTGACGGCGATAAGAGGGTAGCCTATAAGCTCTCCTGTCGGTGGTTTGAGGGCACACTCGAGCAGGAACATCGCATAACGCTCTTTATTCCTCCTGGGGGCCCTTGACTTTTATCATAAATCTTAATTAGGCATAGTTGAGGCTATTAGCTTTTATTTTTATTACTGTCGCGCGGTGTAGGATGGTAGGCGGCGTCCAGCAAACCCAGTAACCGAAATCTAAATCATATTAGGCCTGGCCCAGCTGTGCGCACCTATTCTAGTGACTCATGGGCCGGTTCGGCAGGGTAACCTGTAAAAAAAATCATAAACTTTGATATATTATAAACTACGAATTCCCAAACATGAAATTTTATCGAAAATGTAATGCATTTTATATAATATCGAATGTGCTAGACATTTATATATCGAACTTTTTGTGAAATATCGATATACTATTGATATATCATTATTTTCCAGCATCTCTCCACTGCCACCCAATTGAGTAAATACACTTTGCATGTGCCAAAGGTACCACATTCACACCTCGGGAGGCCCATTCATTAGGTACAGAAATCGCTGGCGATTCTAATTGAAACTAATGTGGAGACTTTGCCTCGGTTCTACTGGGTTGAGCACGATATTTCCCCCCGGTGCTATGTGGCAACGGGTACGACGGGGCTGCGGTGCGGCGTCAAGGTTCAATGGGCACTTTGCACGGTATTTACTAGGCGGAATCACGTCATAAATCACGTCCCTCTAATTGATTGCATAGGCCTACGGGGCGCGACATGAATGTAGGTCAAATGCTCATTCTATATATATCTGTTGTCAATATGTATTATCTTCGATCACTTAATTAACCTAATTGAATATGAATTACTCAGGTAGATCGAGTCCATATTCTAATTAAAGTAATTGCGATTCAAACAAACACGAAACGCACTGTACTAGATACATGTGGGGGGGAAAGGCCACTCTAGCGACTATGAAAGCTACTTGAAATGTGTTCACTCAACGCAATGAGATGCAGTTCTTGCTTCTTAATCGGTCAAAGATCGACTTGTTTTTCAGTTAATTTTTCAGTCATTTTTAAAGTAATTGATTGCCAATGAGGTTGTTATTCAAGGGAAAACTAAAGGTAAAACAGGAAAATAAACTTGCAAAACTGAGGATAAATAGCTTAATAAACCGCTTGGGAATTAAATAATTTCCTATGCACTTTAGTGGTAATTGGAGTCTATTTCCAGCATTTGTGGGTTCTATTATCACTTCCCATTAGTCTCTCTCTCTCTCTCAGACCTGCGGGGGCTAGGTCCTGTGCTAATGACCCACATCCTGACATTGAGCAATTGTGTCCACAGCGGGCCCCCGGTCCCAGTCCCCGTCCCACTTCCAGACCCAGACACCCTTGAACTTTGCAGGTGCGGCATTAGGTGATGATGTCACCGCCTTCGTCAGCCGGAGCACACACTTCAGGAGGCCTCAATTAAATTATGACTTGTACCCAAAGCTCTGTTCTGATTTTATCCTGGAGATTACTGGCTTTTAATGAGATATCCGAATTATATGGGTGGAAATTAGAGCATTGAACTCAAATTTTAAGTATAATTCCCTATAATTCACGTGACCCAATAAGATGCATAACGCTATAGAATTTTTGCATTTTTCATTGCTTTATGGCAATTGTGGTGTATGAGCGTTATGCATCGTATTATTTAGAGCAGCATTCTTTTCTTTTTTTGCTTCCCCTTAATTATTATTTATTATAATTTATTGCAATGCCCTAAAAATAGAAATGTACCAAATAGAACGTATTTTCGATACGAGACTCACTCCAGGAATAGCCTTCAAATGCGACCTTTGCCCTTGCTACGATCCTTGCCCTTGCCCTTGGCATGATGGCTCTTCTTAGTCCTGCGCTTCTTGGAC
Source organism: Drosophila nikananu (assembly GCA_008042635.1). NCBI lineage: Eukaryota > Metazoa > Arthropoda > Insecta > Diptera > Drosophilidae > Drosophila > Drosophila nikananu. Next base: position 73,659 of record VNJV01019100.1, on the reverse strand, counting down.
TTGGCTTTGGATGCGACAATGCTGGAACTGGAACTGCTCTCAAATGCGGATGTCGATCCTCTGCTTACGAAGAGCGGCTCGGGATGGAAGCTCACTGACTTGGCCATTGTCTCGACCTGATCCCTTGGATCCTGTGGCGGCTGGTACTCCTCCCCTTCCTCCTGCTGCTCCCTCTGCAGTTGCATTTTCTCAATTTGCTCTTTGGCCAGTCGCTCTCGCTCCAGTGGCTCCTTCTCCGTTTTCGGTTTCAGTTGCAGTTGCTCCACTTTCAGTTCGAGTTCTAGTTGCTCCTGCTCCAGTTTCAGTTCCAGTTGCCTCCTCTTCTGCTCCTCCAGCTCCTCCTGCTCGATGGTCTCGTAGGTGATTGTCCGTATCATTGGCCTGCAGTCCATCTCCTTCAGGGCAAGACGCAGTGGCTGATGGAACTGCATTGGAGCACCAGTGGTGGTGCACACTCGCGTGGGCTTTGCCTGATAGTTGACCACCGTGGTGCGTGGAGCTGGCGGTGCCAATCTTCCGCTCCACACGATTACCGGCGTGCCGGCGTGCATTTTATCGTCGTCGCCTCCTCCCATGCCCTGCAGGGACTGGACATCGTACTCCGGCGGTGTTGTCAACTGCTCGGAACCGCCGGCGGCTCGTGCTCGACGTTGGTTACGACGCCGACGATATAACCGCTCGTCGGGATAGGGCATCTGCTCCAGCTCCTCCAGCATGGGCATGTAGCAGGATTTCAACTTAAGCGGCGGCTCAGGGTACGGAGAACTGAGAGCTTCTTCCGAGTCAAAAATTAGAGTTGGGCACTCTTTCGGTTGCTGGATTGCCTCTTCGAAGATGGGCGGGTCCTCCAGGGGTAGCGGGGCACCGCCCAGGGCCATAAGCTCGTGATCTAGATTTGTCAGAAATTGCTGCGATTGCTTTGAATCAACGCTGCCAAAGGCTTCTTGGGCTGGGGCTGCGGCTGCGTCGGCGGCAGCTCTCCGGCGCTTCGCACGCTTTGTAGAACGACGACCGCCGCTTGACGGTTGCCCATTGAGGTGGCGCACCATCGGACGGTATAGGTAGCGGACCACCTGCGGCTTCCGGCCGCGCTTAAGGGGCAGGGAAACAAAGTACTGGTAGCTCATGTCAATGCCATCCTCCATGGTCCTGGGCACCTTGTGCTGGGTCTTTCGCACAATCTTGCCGCCTGCTCCGGTAACCTCTTCCTCCACCTGCTGCTGCTGCAGCTGCTTGGGCTGCTGCTGCTGGAGGACAGGAACTGCGGATACTCGTGGTCGCGAGATTCTGTTCAAAGACACAGGTTGACCCATCAGCGATTGGCGACGCCTCCGGAGAGATCTTTCGGAGGGCATCTGACATCTGGCCTGACTTTGAAAGGTATTCCTGGATGGAATCCTGCTGCTGCCGGGCTTCAGGGAGAGTTGGGAGGAGGTTTGGTCCAAAATTGGCTTCTTGGAGTTCCTCTGTAACGATTGAATCATCGGTTGTCGTGCTTGAGTCCTGGCTTCAGGATTATAACGATTGATGATGGTATTCCCTCCTCGATCCGCTGGCATATTCAAATAGATATCGTAGTTGTGCCCCACTGCCTCCCTGGAGTCGTTCATGTAGGGATTGAGGCGCTCACTGCCCGCGGGATTTCTGTGTTCCTTCTTCGGCTGATCTGTGGGGGGGCTGATCATCTGCTGCTCCATGGGCTGAATTACCCAGTCGTTCTTTCGCGATGGCGATGGCTCATCTCTGGCTTGATCCATGAGCAAGTAAATTGAAGTTTTCCTGCCCAGCTTGCCCGCAGTTGCTGTTGACCTCCAGTCTTCTCCCACCACCGCCTTCTTCAGCTGGACAGTGAGCTGATTTACCACATGGCTCACCGACTGACTAACGATCGGCTTGGGCACACTCACGGGCGGCGGCGGTGCAATAGATTGAATAATGGCTGCATTCATGGCCTGGTTAATGGCCGCATCCTGGGATCGCTTCTTCAAAAACTGGGATGTTGGCTTGGAGCGTAGCTTGATCCTGGAATGCTGTCCCACTTTTCCTTTGCTCACCCGTTGTGAAGTCCTTCTAGCCTTGTCGGGCATTATCTTAATCACCGTCGATGTCAGCTTGACGGCCTTGGAGCCGGCACCGGCGTGGCGGTACCTCTGGACCACGCGCTCGGCACTGCACTCGGTTCCGCTGGAGCTGAGGCTGCTGTTGTGGCTGCTGCTGCTGCTGTTGTTGTGGTTGCTCCCTGTGGTCGGCTTCGCAACGAGAATCTGGCTGGGACAGGAACTGGAACTGAGACTAGTGCTGGGAGTGGAACTGGCAGATTTCTGCAAGGAACACAGACTTTGTTTCCCGCTCGGTGGCTGAACTTGGGTTTGACTGCCCCTGGGACTTGCTATGGGCGTGGGAGAGCACGAGATAAGCCCAGTGGGTGGCTCTAAGTAAGGGTTTTCCGAGTCAGGCGGGATCAGGGCGACGCTCAGGACTTTCTCCGAAGCCTTGCAACTGGGAGACACACTCGGCGATTCCTGGTCCAGGCTTGGAGTGGGCGACGGGGTGTAGGAGTAACGCTGAGGCGATTTGAACTTCCGCGGCTGCATTTGCAGCATTTGGGCCTGCAGCAGCTCCTCGGAATGCATAATCCGTTGGTTGGGCACACAAAAGACACGAGAGGGTCGCTTCCTGGCTCGTCCCTGGCAGGAGGTTTTAAGCAGATTTTCCAGTTGCTGGGAGGGATGCGCTGCCTCCCATCTCTCTCTGCTGTTGTTTTCGCTTACACCGCTAATCCCGCTGCTCCAGCTGCTCCTCCTCTTCCCTGTCTTGGCCTGCAATGTCTGCATCTCCCTTAAACGGTCTGGGAAATTGTCCTCGGAGGAGGACTCGCTGCACTGCACAAAGTTCTTTGCGGGCTTCATGATCCACTCGATCTCTCTGAAGCGTCGAGGGGCAACCAGTGTGCTCCTTGCCGGTGACGTGGCCCCAGTTTGTTGCTGTTGTCGCCTCAGTGTGGTGTGGGGGAAAATACCACCACCACTGGGGGGAGCGGGGCCACCACCAGTTAACCTCGTTGTCAAAGGTCTGCGGCGATTAGGGGGCGCTCCAGGTTCAGGTGCAGCTCCCACTCCCACTCCTTGCCCCTTTTGTAGCGACCTTCGATTGCGACTGGCCGCCAAGATAGGTCCAACCGCTCTGGGCGTTCCAGCTGCTCCCGTTGCTGCTCCTGACTTAACCAGAGTCCTGGTTTTTGGGACACAATTCGGGGGATTGCGGCGCAACCCGGTGAAGAAGATCGTCATATCCTGGGCCATTGCGCTTCACATACAATTTTGCTAGCTTTTTTTTGGATCGAATTCTGGTCGAATGGGAATTTTCTTTGTGTGAGGGGTGCTTTTTTTTGCGAGACTTAAAAACGATTTTGATATGTTTTTTTGGGATACTTAAACATGCTGATAGTTGAACGAAATAAAGTGCAATGACAGACGGGGAGAAGCCTTCTAAGCCTTCTGAAGAAGAAGCCACAGCTAGTCATGGCCATGACTTTTCGATTTATTTTTATTTCCATTTAAAAACCGTATCCAAATTGGCTCCAGGAGACTTGAAACTGAGGCGACGACGATGTGTGAACGTCGTGGTCCCAGAAAAACCCGCAACCTGTTGAAGAGCATTCACATTGTGGAGGCGCTGAGCTGCCTGTTCGGCATCACCCAGCACCAGGTGCTGGTCACGCTGTACCGCCTGGCCTACCACGAGCACCGGCCGCAGAAGCGCCATCCGCGTTGTCCCGCCTGGTCGGTGCTGGAGCGGGTGGAGGCACCGTACACGACGCTGTATGACCAGGGGATCTATGACTGCCTGTACGATCCGTGGGGCAGGCCCATAGATCCGCTGGACAAGGGCAATGCCCACAAGCTGATGCGCTTGCTCTTCCTCATTCCGTTGCTGGTGCCAGAGCAGCGGAAACGGCTCCTGGTCATGCTCCTTGAGCTGAACAAACAAGCCGCCAGGCCGGTGAATCTGGAGGAACTGCTGCCGGTCCTCACACGGATGAAGCTGGCGCAGGTGGTGTGTAATGTTTTGGAGCAGGATCTCTGCCCGCTTTGGCAGCGGCCTTCAGCTCCGCACAGGACACCCAATCGGGGGCCTCGCTCCCGCTACTTGCCCTGGTGAACAAAAAGTCATGGTCTTGGTTTCAAATCTGCTGAACAGAAATATATATCTATATATTTGAGTATGTGATTGGTTTGGGATCAAGTCCTGGGTCCTATGTCCTCCGCTTGTAGCGCGGCCTGGGCAGGTACTCGCTGATGACCTGCTCCTCGAGCAGTCCCGTGTAGGTGGCTGGGAAGGCCAAGGACCTGCCTTTCGCGGTCAGTTGTCTCGCCTCCAGGCTGTCGTCCGCATCGGCGCAGTCGTCGCTGGAGGAACTCTGCCGGAAGGGCGCTTTCCTGGGCTCTGGCTTCGATCTACTTCTGGACAGGATCTGTGAAGCGTCGTGCTTGGCTCTCAGTTCGTCTAGGAAGATGGCTAAGGGCGTGGGCTTGGACGTGGGCGTGGGCTTGGGCTTGGGCTTTGGCTTGGAGGTTGACTCCTCTTCGTCCTCGTTAACGGGAGAAGATCCTCCAGCTTGCCGGCGTCTCTTGTGGTCACACCTTGTGCCCTGACTTGTGGAGGGATAACCACGGGAATCCATGCCAGAATCAAAGGAAGTGAAGGCCTCCGTCTCGGACCCTCTTCTCCTTTCTCTGGCTGGTCTCGCCGCTGTGATCCCTCGCCCAAGTCTCGCTGGCGATGCTTCCATGCTCGTCCACGTCCCCTCGCTCGCCGTGCTTCCTCTCAAGTAGGAACTACTGGCGTTGGTGGTGGTGGTGCTTCCGTCGTTCGTGTGGTCTGAGCACAGGCAGGAGGTGCCTGTTCTGTGGGAGAAATCTGTCTTCTGTGGCTTCATGACCTGCTGTTGGTTGTAGCAAGACTGCGGTGCAGAGTCCAACATCTCCTGGGAGTAGTCCCTTGCCTGTGAGTACCTTCCTTCCTGCGAGTACTTCCTTTCCTGTGAGTACTTCCTTTCCTGTGGGTAATTCCTTTCCTGGGAGTACTTACTCTCCTGCGAGTACTTACTCTCCTGGGAGTACTTACTCTCCTGCGTGTACTTACTTTCCTGCGAGTAGTTACTCTTCTGCTTGTCGGTTACTCTCTCCCCTGCATTGTGCTTCGATCTGTGCCGAGGTCCACCCAAAGCCTGCACCAGCCCGCGAAGACCCTGGGCGGCGGCTGCAATGGCTTCATCCTGATCCGTCATTGGAGCATTCGGACTGTTGAAGTACTGCTGCTGACCCTGATAGGGAAGGACGTGGGCATACTGTTGATTCCTCAGCATCCTGGCATCCGGGTAGGTCTCTTGTACTGGCTGACACTCCTGGAAGGAGGAGTCCTGAAAGGTGGATTCCTGCACTGGTGGCTGGCACGTCGGGAAAGTCTCCTGCCCCGGCTGGTGTTGTTCCACGTAGTAGCCATTATTGCTCCATTGCTGATAGCTATTCTCTGGACAGTAGAAGGCATTCTGGTTGCTGTTGTAGTCGACGTAGCTGCTCTGCTGTTCCGTTGGCTGCTGCCACGCTGCCACTGGTTGGTCCCATTTGCTGGCAGCACTCGGATAATATACAATCGGACGAGGTGGTGGTGGCGGTGGTCGATGTGTTCGCAGTCTGGTGCGTGCATAGCGATGCTCGTGCTCCTCCCATCGCAGGTTCTTGAAGTAGGTTGTTGGCTTGGCGTTGGGGAACTTGAACGCGGCGGCGGAAGGCCGCGAGTGGCGGCGCTGCTGACTCAGATACGACTGCTCAAGAATGACCAGTTCGGGTTGAGGTTGTAGTTGCTGTTCCTGGTATTGATAGTACTGCTGCACTTGCTGAACCTGCTGCATTTGCTGCCTTTGCTGCACTTGCTCCTCTGACGTCTCCTGTATGCTAGGTATGCTTGGTATGCTAGGTGGTGGTGGTGGCTCTACACTGGCCACCGATGGCGCTGGAGCACAGGGACACCGCACGCTGTCGGTGTTGGAGCTAAGTGCCCGGATGGAGCAGGTGGTGTGGAGAGAGCGACAGCTGCTCCTGGTTCTTGCCGCCATGCCCCCCGGTTGGGTGGCCGTGTAGTAGCGACGACCCGAGGTCATGCATCCTGGTTGTGTTGTGGCCGCGAACGAGGATGAGCCGGCATCCTCCAAAAAGGAGGATGCCTGCCCTGATGTCGCAAAGGACGACGTTGGTTCTGTTGGCGGCGCAAAGGAGGATGGCAGCCACTGGACCGGGCACCTCTTCCGCAATCTTGACTTCAATGACGGCTCCTCTTGGCTGCCCGCTCTTCTATCCGTTTGGGAGTAGGACGTGTTGCCTTGGCTGCTCGTCCTGGCAGCCCGCTGGGAGTAGGACGTGCAGCTGGACAAGCGGCTTGTGGATGCTTCCGTCTGGGAGCTCTGCTGGCTTCTTTCGTAGTCTGACCAGCGACGTGGACAGTGGGACTTGCAGGAGAAAGCTGTCGAGACCTCCTTGGTTCTGGCCGTGCTCTCCGACAGGGAACTCTCTCTGTAATACGGCCTCTTGTCGGCCTTGCAACGTCTGCTCTCCTGTCGCCGCCGTCGACAGACAGAAGCTTCGGACTGACTGTAATGGTAACCACTCGAGGACCGGTCCCGTCGCATCCTTCCCCCCGACGAACTGGATCCGCAGGAGGTGGCCCGCTTGCGATACGGCATCTTTGGGACAACCGGACACCTCTTGAGGGGCTGGTAAGAGCATGGCTTCCGTTCGCGTCTCCTGGGCGGAGTTGGGGTCCTGCAAGGCCTCCGGCGTGTGGGGCTACGCCGCCGCGGTGGCTCCATCGACACGGCGGTGGTGGTTGTCGTTTGGATGGTCGACTCCGATTTACCGGGCGGTGGTGGTGGGGAAATCTTCTGCGGGTAACTAGTTGCCGGTGTTACCGGCAGACTGCTATTCGAGGTTAACGGCTGAATGCTAATTGAAGTTGCCGGCTGGCTGCTGGCTGGGATCATCGCCTCCTCCTGCTTGGCACATGCGCAGCTGACGGAACCCGAGGATTCTGTATGATTCTGGGTTCTTCTGGTGGAAGGAACGCTGCTGTCTGCTGTACAGTCCTGGTGGGTCCCTGTTGGAGGAGTGTAGACCTTTGTATTGCCCTTGTTGGTGTTTTTTGATGGCATGTCGCTGTCTGTTTGGTTTTGGTTGGTGATCCTTGAAGGGAGGTCGCTTTCTGTGTAGTTCTGGTTGGTCCTTTTCGAGGGAATGCAGCTCTTGGTGTGGTCCTGGCTGGTGCTCGTTGAAGGGAGATCGCTCTCTGTATAGTCCTGGCATCTTCCTAAAGGAGTATAACTCTGGCCGCGACTGCCTGACCCTACGGAAGCTGGTGGGGTGGGTGGGTCCTCTGGCATCGCCTTGGTGCTCTGCCTCCGATATATCCTCTTTGGCGGCTTCACCGTCCGGTAGCAGGACAGCCTGGGCCTGTCGCTGACTGATGACTTCTGGTGGTAGTTGGGCCTGTTCTGTTCTGGTGGTGCCTTCGGCTTGGGCTTCAATGTGGACTTGTGCTTGGGTATCGCTGTGTACTTGGTGCATTGATTGGGGCATTGATCCCTGGTCTTCGGTTTTGTCTTGGAGGGCACCTGGTGTAGGGTTCTCTTGCGCTTCAGGGGCTCCCTGCTGGGCCTCGGCCTGGCCACGCGTCGCATCAGCTGATAGTAGTCGTTGGTCTGGTAGAATGCTCGCGGCTGATAGCCACACTTGGCGTAGTCCGTGTCGGTGGATGGATTCCTTCGGATGGTGCGCATGGACGCGGGCTCCTCGGCAGCTGCTGCTGCTGCTTCAGTTGGTGCTTCACTTGGTGCCTCACTTGGTGCCTCTTCCTGCATTTCGTGTACTTCCTGCGGCGCCGAGCATTGACTGGGACTGGACTTGGGATGTTCAGACTGCACGGAAATGGAGTGGATTGAAACGTTCTGCGTTATCTGCGGCTGTGTCTGATCCCAAGTCATGCATCCGCATCCGCACTGACAGGAAATGGAAGTGTTTTGTGGCTGTTCCTGGGCCCAGATCATGCATCCGCATCCGCACTGACAGGCGACATTGGCCGTCGACTCTGGAAGCTTATCGAATCCCGCCAAGGTGCGTTGGCTAGGTGTCCTGAGGAAGTGGGTGCTCCTGTGCTTGCTGGGTGGTTTCTTCGGTAGCTGCTCTTTGATGCAATCCGCCGCCAGTTGCTGTGGCTCCTGTTCGTGACTCCTGAACTCCTCCATCTTCTTATGCGCCTGCTTGTTCGGCTCCTCCTTCATCTGCTCCTCCATCTCCTCCTCCATCTGCTTCTCCATCTCCTCCTCCATCTGCTTCTCCATCTCCTCCTCCATCTGCTTCTCCATCACTTCCTCCATCTCCTCCTCCTCCTTCTCGTAGACTCGTGGCGTCAGCGTGGTGTTGCTGTCCTCCGCCTGCACCTCCTTTTCCGGTTCCTCCGGCTTTTCCAAAGGCTTTTTCGGCTTCTTCCAAGTGCAGGGCGCCGGAGTGGAGATGAAGATGTTCGGTCTGAGGTTTTTTCCCTCCTGCGTGGGTGGTGGCCGCCGCTTCGGCTTGTTGTGCGGCTTTAGGACGTATTTAGACCGCCTCAGCTGCTGGTGGTTGAAGCCCAGGTTGTACAGGAGATGGTGACCCGACCGGAGGACGCGCTGGTAGGGACCGTTGTAGCTCCCAAACATGGTCTTCCTCTGGTTCGAGACACTGGCCAAAGAGCAGTCGGAGGGAAATGGAATATACAGAGCAGATCCAGGCGGAGGCGGAGGCGAAAGCCAGGGATATGACGGGAGATAGGAATTTGACGGAAGGGAATGTGTAGATGGAAGCTGGGGATAAGGCGCAGGAGAAGAAGCAGCCAAAGGACAAGAAGTGGTGGGCGGAATACCAGAATAAGGAGCTGCTAGGTGAGGAAACGCCGACGCCGCACAGGCGGCATTGATGCAGGCCATCTTCGCCTGCCTCGACGGACGGAAGCAGTTGCGCCAGTCGCGTCGCTTCTTGGGTGGCTTGGGGGGCGTCGGTAGCTTCTCCCCCAGCTGCTGCTGCTGCAACTGCTGCTGCAATTGGTCCTTTTGCTGCTGCAGTTGCTGTTTCTGCTGCTGCCCCTCTTGCTGCAGTTGCTGCTTCTGCTGCTGCACCTGTTGCTGCAATCGTTTCTGCTGTTGCTGCAGTTGCTGCTGCCGCTGCTCGTCGGTATTGTAGCCACTTCTCACGGAGGAATAGGTGGACAGAGACGCCTCGTGTCCCCGTCTCCTGGGTCCCTCTCTGTCCTGGTTGGTGGTGCGCTGGGAGCTGTAGGAGGGCAGCTGATTTATCGCTGGGCAGGTGTCGTTGTTGCAGGGCGAATACCCGTAATCCTCCATGCATTCGAGGGAGTCATTGCAGCTCTGGAAATTCTCCTTCTTCTTCTCCTTCTCCTCCTCTTGCACCATGCACTTGCAGCAGCATACCCCCTCCCGCCGCAGCATCCTCTCCTGCTCATCCTCAACCTCATCCTCCTCCTCACTCCCCTCCTCTGGACCCGCCAGGCGGCAAGGGGACACCACTGCGGTGGCCACCGATTCGTCGCCCAAAAAGTGCTCCCTACCCCAGGAGCTGGTTGCCGCCTGCTCCTCGCAGTCCGCCGATCCCAACCAGTGATGCATCGAGATCCCGTAGAGCGGACAGCACTTGCACATGGCCGTCTCGTAGGCGTCCAGGATGCGGAAGAACTCGGGCGATATGCGACGAAAGGCGCTGGGATCGAGACGTCGCTGGGGCGCCTGACGGAGATCGTACTTGCGCTTCAAGCGTGGCCCCTCCAACCGTCGTGGCGCTGGGCACTGCCTGCTCATGGCCCGCAGGAGGCAGCTGCACGATGACCGGAGAGTGCTCTGCAGGCTGCTGCCATTGGTGTAACCTGGACACCTGTTGTGTTTCTCCTCGAGCGTCGCCTCACTGCTCAAGAGGAAGGGATTGCGTGACTTGGGCGGCTCTCTGGAGGGCAGACACTCGGCCTTCTGCGTTGATTGTGCCGACTCCGCCGACGCTGCTGTCTCCGGGCATCCGCAGCTGCTGCTGGTCCAGCTATGCTGACGATGGCGTCCCTGCTCCGAACACTTGGCCTGCTTTGGGCAGCAGCCGCAGGAGGAGTGCTGCTCGTCAAAGCATTCATTCTTCAGACTGCTGGCCAGTCCACTGCTCAGGTCGGCCAGCTCTTCCGCGGAGAGCTTGTCCACGTAGATCTTCTGCTTGCGGAACCAGCTGGTGGCCAGGTCCGGCACCAGCAGGCGCTCCTGCTTCCGCCTGCCGCCGTTGAGCAGCTGCTCGAAGAGCAAGCAGCGCGAGGCCTTGGCCTCCAGCGACGAAGACGACGAGGGCGGCGGCGGAAAGGTGTTCATTCCCTTGACCAGCAAGCGGTCCAGGCAGCCGGCGGACCGAGTTCGATCGCTATCCAGGGCATGGGCCAGGTACTGCCGCAGGGCACGCTCCGGTCCCCGAGCACTGGGTTCCATAGGTGGTGCTTCTCAATCCTTTTGTTTTTATTATTTTCGTTGTTTCTTACTTTTTTTGTGAGGTTTTTCAGGGGGGGGGGAAGGGGGTTTTTAGAGTTCTTCGAGTTGGCTACCGAAAAATTTTGAGGTTTTTCCCAGGGAATAACGGAATTGTGTCGAGATATCAAGTGGGTTTAACAAGAAACTCAAGAACAGAGTGAGCTCCTACACCAGGTCGATGTATAAATCACAGATTACAATGTTTATTAATCGTTTCATAATTGATTAATGGTATTACAGAATCGTTTCGGCCATCCAGGCGACGTTCTCCTTCCTCGTCGGCCTCATCGTCTGCAAGTCAACGTGCACCAAGTCCTTTGTGTACGCCTCGCACTTCCTAATGGAGGCGTATGGCTGGTTTGGCACCGCCTACTTCATGTACGACATCTGGTCAATGTACAAGGTGCACACCCAGAAGATAGCCGATAAGCTGCATCTGCTGCGCATCACCAAGGGTCAGGGATCGGGATCAGGATCGGCTCTGAGCAACGGCCATGCCAACGGCAAGTCATCCAGTGGCAATAATAATGGCAGCACTCCGGGCACACCGCACGAGATCTGCGACTATGACGGCGCCTGTGTGCAGATACCCAAGGACGGGCGCTGGGACTTTCTCAAGTACGTGCTCACCCATCCGGTGATGATGATCCACCACGTCTTTATCGGCACCTTTGGCCTGCTGGTGGTGACGGTAAGTGGAATCCTAATAGCTAATAGTTATTCCGTGCTTACTGAACCATCTTTCCCGTACATTGCAGTACATTCGCGGTGGCGGACACTGCATCTACAGCTACATGTTCATGATGGAGTTCTCCACGCCGTTCGTCTCGCTGCGCAGCATCCTGAGTACCATGCGGCTGAAGGAGTCCCGCGTCTACATCGCCAACGGGCTGCTCATGCTGGCCACCTTCTTTGTGTGCCGCGTCTGCATGTGGCCGTATGTGATGTGGCGCTACAGCCTGGCCATTGAGGCCGCCTCCCTGTGGACGGCCATGTGCGGCCTGCCACGCGGCTGCCTGGTCAGCATTGCCATTCTGTTCTTGCCGCAGCTCTACTGGTTCTACCTAATGGTTCTTGGGGCCCTCAAGGTTATCATCCCCCTTGTCTGTCTCGCTCTGTTTCGTGGTGTTTAATCGTATTTGTACTCTTTTTTTTAACAGGTCTTTCTGCCCCAAAAGCCGAGGCCGCCCAATGCCGCCCACCTTCCAGTGGCGTCATCGATGGCGCCAACGCCCACCGCCCTTATAAATGGCAAAAACTAGTTCAAAGATATTGAAATGTTTCTGTTTTCTTTTCTTTCTTTGTTTTTTTTTTTTTGTGTATATCCGATGTATTTATTTCGAGTTCCAGCCGCCGCTCCATTTTTGCGGAGCTCTTGCTTATTGTTTATACATTTCTAACGCATAATTATACGATACCCGCCTCTATATACCCGACTTATATCGAGCGGAAGTCGAGCCCGGCGCCGGATATACCATAAATACGATACGCATAGTCGGACCGCGGACCTAGACATGGACAGAGACCGACCGACCCTAGGACAGATGTTTAGTTTGTAAAAGACATTTAATTACTACTAAAAATAACACAACTAAGAACGAAAAGATCAAAGCCTAACTATAGAATCAACTAAACCAAAAGCAGATGAAGCGAATAAACTGAGTGCGTTGCTTACTTTTTGGAAGCACAAGTCCCTAAGCGAATTAATGTTGCATTCAATCCTCCTACCCGCTAATCCCGCCCGGAAACGGTGCGAGCTTGTGTTATAATCTGTTATAAATTGTGAATAGCCAGCGGCTAGAGAGTGTAGAGAAGCAGAGCCAGCGAGCGGCGCTAACCAGCCTCGTCTAGTGTACCTATTAACTCTAATTGTTGAGATTGTGTAACTAAAGGAGACACTGATTGTGTATAGTGATTAGAAAGAGTATAGATAATATTATGTATGTGTATACGGGGACCGTGTGAAACTGTCTAGCTTTTCTCTTTCAGAGCTCGTTGAAAGAGGTCAAGAGGTTTGGATCAATCCACTTCTCTGCCAGAGCGAGACTTTCCTTTTCTTTTGTTACTTTTCTGTAAGCGAAGCTTTGTAAGAGCGGCTTTGAAAGGAAACTCTCTCTACAGAGAGAGGAAGAGAAAGCTAGAGCGCTGGAGAAGAGAGAGAAAACCCTATTAAAAATGAAGTGGAAGAGGAGTGCAACGAGATCCCGCCTTGCGAGCTCTGACTAACCATTGATAGTTGTTATAAACACTGAAAATATTATTTAAATTTGAACTAAAGACAAACTAGATAATTGAGAATGACTTTGTGGCTTCCTTTTAAAGAACTCTTTGAGAAAACTATGGTTTTTCTGAGATGCAAACATCAAGAGCTCTTCCAAGATAAAACCAGAGCTATACAAAAATCTGATTTTACGGTCCCCCCCAATGGTTTATGAATGTCTGTAGAATGAGATGATTTTATTGGTGGCTTTTAAAACGAACTAACCGTGGTTTATTTGTGAACTGTCATATGAAAACTAGCACAAAATCAAATTTTAATTGAGCTTACAAGATTGTGTAATTAATTATATATGTAGTTAACTATTTATATGTAATAATAATAATAACATGGCGCCACAATGTTTGTTGAGACGATGATGCAGGCGGACGACAGGCAGCGCCAGCTTCTCCCTGGAGACGCGATGATGATGATGCTTAGCTATGTGTATTTACAACTTAACCACTTATATACCAAGCTGTATACATATATTGTATACACTCACCCACAATATTATTGTATTTAGATGTATGCCCAGCGAGCGCATGTATTTTGAACTATATGTATATGTATGTAGCCGTGGAGGATGCGTAGGATGAGTGTCTATTTTAAGTGGTGAACGAACGGCCATCAGTGCCGCCAGAATGGTCGAAATAAAGTTGCTACAGAGTTCCACACAACAAAAGAAGAACAAAAAAAACGGACAGTGCCTGAATGGTTGGGAATGTTACTATGTGGAGATCATCAGAGGGTGGAGCGCTTGCTGCTGGGCAAACCCTCGCTCTCGTCATCGCTGCGGTCAGCTCGCCGCCGCTTCTTCTGGTGCTCCTCCACCAGCTCCGAGGTGCGAATCTTATTGCCCGTCATTTGCAGCCATTCGATATACTGGAAAATTGCGAAATCTCGGGTTATTTAAAGCTCTGGTTAAACGCATAGAGCGACAGTACCTGGCTGTTTGTGCGCACTCCTGCCTCGTGCAGCTTGGCCTCGATGTTGTCCAGCTTCAGGTCCGACTTGGCGCTCTGGCCATCGCTCTTGGATATATCGAGCAGGTGGCGCACGCGCTGTCGCATCGTCTCAAAAATGATGCGACCGATGACATGGTTACGGTCGTAGGGCGTCAGGTAGCGGCCAAACTCGTAGAAGTACGGATGAAGACGACCCAGCTCGATGTGCGTGGTCTCCGCCTCGCACACGGCCTTGTGCACGTTGCGGTAGATCTCCGGCACGGATATGGTGAAGTAGGCGTTGTTTACCTTCAGCTCCTTGATGTACCACAGCGGCAGATTGACTGTCCGTCCTGGCTCCAAATCATTTGAGTCAGCGCCGGAGTCCAGGAAACCTGAATTGCATGGAGGACTTCTTAGTTCTGGCACAAAGACGTCCTGCTGGCTAAATATCGCTTACCCATTCGCTGCAGCTTGGTGTTAACCCGACACTCCACCTTCTCCTGGGTAACGAATATGTCCTCGATGGAGTAATAGTTGGGAAAGTAGTTCATGTCGTCGGCTCCTTCGTTTTGGATGTAAACAAAATGTTTGGGCGGTTACCAGGGCTGCCGCATGCAGCGAGGGCGAGATGCAAAATACTAGAGAAATTAGGTAAAATACTAGAAAGGTGCTGGCGTTAGGAGATTATTGGTGGGCGCACGTTTTAGTATTTCCATAACGAACCTGAACTGGATATCACCCTTCGAAACAGACCTAGGTGACAACCATTTGCCTCTCGCTCTCTCTCACTGTTTAGCCACAGTTTTGTTCTGTCTGGATACTAGGCTTTAGCTTAAGAACTGGATACGAAGCTTAAAATACTGACAATTAATGTACTTGCCTGGTATTTTTCGCAGTATTTTAAATAATACAGTATTAAGTAGTATATTTTCAAGTGGCATATTTCCACCAACGTGCTCCGGTCACACAATAGTTTGTTTCGCCCAAAACCTGAAAGTCGCGGCGTGCGGACAATTTTTTTCTGTTTTGCCAATGCAACACTAGTGAAGAGCAACAACAAGCACTGTTCGATTAGCGGCGGCCCAGCGTATAAAAAAGTGAAATTGCCTTTTGCGGCTAAGTTGGCCAAAAATAAAAAAAATCTATAAAATTTAAAAAGAGCAGAAAACAACAACAATTTAAGTACACACGGCAACGGCAACGGCTAACAGGCATCGCTGTGTTTGTGTGCGTCCGCGGTTGTTTGCCAGTGTGCGTGCGTGTGTAGTTGTTGCGCCAAAAAGTTCCAATCGGAATTCTGGCCAGCGAAAGAGGAACAGCTGCTGGCCGCAACTACGACATCAACATCAACAACAAAAACAACAAGAACGAGAAGCCAAAGAGCGAGGAGCTGCAGAAACAGCAACCAGTGACAACAACAAAACGCGGCCAAGAACTTTTGTAGCTGCCGAAAAATGGGCGACTTCGATTTGAACGTGGACAGTTTGATACAGCGGCTGCTGGAAAGTAAGTAGAGAGACCAACCGCTATCCCCCTTGGAATTCCCATCTTCCCTCCTGCACCCAGCCCCATACCCACACCTTTCTTTTTGATTTAGAACCTAGTTTATCAGTGTGTTGCGTGTATGTCAAAGTGTGAGTGTGTGTCAGTGAGCGGGAGAGAGCGCTACTCTTCTTTTGGGAAAAGAAAAAAGAAAAATAACAGCGATTGCATTTTCTAATTATTGCACATTGTTCGCTTAAGTGGCACCCTAATGCCAATCCCGGCGCCCCAGCCTCTGCCTCTGCTACTGCCAGTGTCCGTGCTCGGCAGCAGCAATGCCCTGACCATTTGAATTTGACTCTTGAATCAATTAATTTTAATTGATTTTCATTGCTCCTCTGGCGATGCAAAAACAGCAGCAAAAACAAAAACAACAACATCTGCGCTTTACATTCCCTTTACATAACAGCAACAGCGCGGCAGAGCACCAGAGCATCGCTGTTAGTCGTGCCGATCTCCGATCTCAATGTTATTTTGGTTTATTACAAATCAAGCGTTCAAATCGGTTTCGTTCTAATGACGTCATCAACTTTGGCCTGATAATGCCAACTGGGTGTAGAATAAATGTGATTCAAGTTGCAGGAGTGCGACAAGGAGAATCCGAGAATTGAGTCACATGAGTGCGATAAGGAGCGGAGAAGACGTGAGAGTAGCGTACGGCTAAAGAGAGCAAGAGCCCGTTGACACGTGACTATTGCAAGGGACAGAGAAATTCAGGAAGCTAAAGGTGCAGTTACTTATCGGCTGGAAGTATAACTCCAATTACTATCGTAATTGGTCTCTAATACTATCAACAAGGATAAATATTAAAAAGTTGCTTATTTTTAACATTTGTTGTATCGTATCAGTTAGAAGCTTGAACTATTGAATGTTTAATTGTTACTGTCGTACATATGCATACATTAGAAGCTCTTTTCATAATAGATATATCGAAAGATCTTAAAGAATATAATTATCCATATTTTCATAACTAATTCAAAGCCGATATCTAGTGAGTGTTAAGCACAGTGAGTGAGTGCTTGCAGGGTATCTTGGGGTTGGGGTTGTGTCACTGCCGTCGTCATCAACGTGCAACCTTTCTGGAAAGCGTAAAAGCGCTAAATAGTTTACATTTTCCCCTCCCCTCTTTCTCCATCCATCATCTCCGAGGGTTGCTTAAGCCGCTTAGCGCTTGTCTCGTTTTGCAAGTGTCAGCCAATGTCGAAGATGGAGGCAAGAATCGAGCTTGGCTTGGGCTTGGGCTTGGACGGGGAAATTGCATTTGAACATTGCGCTTTTCGGCTTTTGTCCATTTCCGCAATGAGTTTCTTTTTATTCCCCCGCCTGCCCTCACCACCCTCCCAATCATGTTGTCGCCATGAGATGACACGACCCAACTACAGTGGTCGTTAGAAAAAGCTGGGAAAACTTGTCCGAAATCACAGTCCTTGAAGAAGACAAGAGTCAGAAATTTGCTGAAAATTTCAAGAAAAGAGAGAAAATATGTTTGGAAAATAGCTATTGATGTTGGTAAAACGATCAGGGAAATCTTTGAACAAATATATTAGAAAATATCTTAATAGTGAGGTCTTTTGTTTTTAAATAAACTATAAAATCTTGGCCAAAATAATTTAAAAACCTAGATTTCCTCTAATATTTTTGATTTTAAGACTTGTAATCCGCTTCAAACCGTTTCAAAATCACTTTAGTGAGTGGCCACTGTGTGTGCAGACCACTCGCAGGATGACAAATGGTATGAGAGCAATCGCAAAGTAGACAGATTGGTCGCTCGCTCGCCAAGCTGCTGGTGGTGGTGGTGGTGGTGGACCCAACCATTTTTCAAGGTCATTGAGTGGGCTAGGCCGTGGCACTGGAGGGCCCTCCGGTCGTCCCATCTCATCTCTGGCCCACCACAACAACAAAAAATGTCATTAATTTTGATCTACGTGTGGCGTCATCAGTAGCGGCACAAAAATTTCATTTGTCAAATTGCAAATTGAAATTGAATTTTTAGGGCCCTTTTGCCGGCTGTGTGGCTTTTCTCTTGAATTTTCCGGCACGAAAATGGAAACTGGAAGTTTGCAAGTGCCAAAAGCAGGGGCAAAAGGCTGCCGCTCTCTCTCTCTCTCTTTTTCTCCCACTTAACCCGGTGGTGTGTGCGTTTTTTGTCCCTGTTTTTTATTTTGAGTTCCAACACCCAGAAAACCCACAACTCCCCCGCCCTCCCCCGGATGCCCCCTCCTTTATGCATTCGTTATGAATCTATCTATATATATATATATATGTGTATATATGCCTATGTTATCCACCGAAAAGATTTCAAAAAACAAAAAGAGGCCGAAGAGCACGCCCAGAAGCTGCTCATTGCTCAACAATTGGCCGCTGCGGGCGGAGCGGCCGCTGCTGTGGCCGCCGCATCAGCTGCTGCTGCCGCGGCCGCCGTAACCGCATCATCGCCCACAACCTCCGGCAGTTGCTCAGCGGTGTCAGCGGCGGCGGCGGCTGCCATGTCCGGCTCTGGCTCCGTTTCGGGCCCTGGCTCTGGCTCTGGCTCAGGATCGGGCTATGGGTACGATCCGCTGGACGAGCTCACCGAACAGCAGCGACGTCTGCTGCAACAGTACTCGATATCGCCGCCCAGCGAGACCATGATATCGGCCGACGGCGACCAGATAACGGTCCATCATCCGCGCGAGGAGCCCAAGAAATCGCGATTGAAATTGCGCGACTTTTTCGTCGCCGAGTTTGGTATTAAACCTTGATTACTGTTGATGTTGATGATCACCATCGTCAGTTGTCATCATTATCATAATCGACATCCAGCTCCCCACTCAGCTCTCCACTCCAGCAAGCAAAGTACTATAAGCCACACACAGCGGGGACTCCACGTCTCCCAATCCAAA
The DNA here is from genome assembly GCA_008042635.1 of Drosophila nikananu. NCBI lineage: Eukaryota > Metazoa > Arthropoda > Insecta > Diptera > Drosophilidae > Drosophila > Drosophila nikananu. The sequence continues at coordinate 55,428 of VNJV01019100.1, read as the reverse complement.
CCACAAACCACCAACCACTAGGCAACCTTCTCCTCCTTGATACACACGCCAGTCTAGGACCATCACTCATATTCCTAAGTAGCGTGCTGACATCGCCTCCTTCCTCTTACGACACTAAAAGCACCCCTGGCGCACACCCACCATCCACACCCACACCTCAGCAGCACGTTCCTTCTCACAGCGCTTGTCGCAAGGCTAGAAAGAGCTTGGAGATCACACGGCCAATAAAAGCGATACATATATCCCACTACATCAGCCGAATCAGCACCTGTCCTTGGACAACGCCGCAGGCGGCCAAGATAACACCCAAGTTTGGCTTACACATTCCCCATACCAGAGTTCAAATTTCCTAGATATCTCCCTGCTAACGATAATAGGGCTCTTATGAAATTAGAGATATGATTTCAAATATACATACATATATGACAAATATTCCTTCGTACAATCTTTCGAAACTAACAAAACACTTGGGAATTATAATGTCAACTTGAATTGTGAATCATTTCAATGCGTAAGCAGATAAGATACATATATCTAAGGATACATGAATGAGGCAACAGCCAACTGAAATTCAACCCAGTTTTGCGTTTCCAAGCTGGAAAAGTCATGTCTATAAGCCTTAGTAACTGATTGATAAGCCCGAATTTGCCTTGTAAGTGATAACCTGGACACCGGCACCCTCGCTTGACACTCCCTCTTCACCCAACAAAAATTATTATTAAACAAACAAACAAACTACTGAATGGGGAACCAGGAATTTGATATTATTTATGATTTTTGGTGTGCGGTTACTGTTTACTCTTTGCCGGAACTGCAATCGCAATGGCAATGGCAATGGCAATGTCAGTGCCGACACTTGACCAGCACCGCCTGCCCCGTTTAGGTATCTATACCCCACTGTCATAGATGTTATATGCATATATCTATCTGAGTGTTGTGCAATCAATCCCCCAGTAAATGCCACAACCCGAATTGCTTTCATCTAATTGTTTTCACACGACGCCAAATCCGCAATCGTCAAATGTAATGCGAAACAAATTATATAAATCAAACGAGAGAGGGGAGAAAGGGTTGCGAAAACTCACTGAGAAATGGTGGGATGGGTGGGTTGTCAAAAAAAAAAGAAGAAGGATGGAACCTCTGTGCTCTGCGACACGCGACATCACGAACGACTGCAGCTCTTCTTCTGGGTGATAAACAATAATCATAAAGTATACAAAAATTGATTGGCGTTGAGTGTGCAAATAGTAAAAATAAAACAATGGTCGGGGGAGGGGGGGAGTGAGTCGAGAATGAAATATTTACCGCTGACATGAAAAGCGGAACCATTGCGGGATTTCGCCCCATGTGTTTGCGCAAACAAGTTCATTCACGTGACCCGATGCCTAATCAGCTGCAGTGCCAACCCGCCGAAGGTTACCACCGTCACTGTCACCGTCACACCGTCACCATCACCATCATCATCCCCATCACCAGAACCATCAGCATTACCATTACCATAACCATAACCATTGCATTGCTATTTGCCCAACGACCCAGTGGCATGCTTACACTTCGCAGTTCGGGATTGGGTTTACTCCTGTTGTTTAGGCAAAGATCAAGCTCTCCTAGATAATCCCTGAAATTGCATATTAGATTAGATTCGACTCCTAAGTTTCTTAGTCAAAAACTTCATATTTATATAATATGGACCTTTAAAATCAGTTTAAAAATAACTTTCTGTCTCAACCAAACTGAACCTAAAACCACCTCAAAAAGCCAGCAACAAGTTAAGCTAGGCAGGGCAATTATTAAGCCGAAAAAGCCTTAACCCCTGGGAAAGCCTTAACCCCAGCGGATACTCCTCTTTTTCTTTTTTTTTTACATGCTGCACAGTGTTATTGATTGGCCCGTTGTACCCCCACTTCATTATCCATTTTGCACGTGTGTGTTCGTCCTGCCGCCTTGGAGGAGAGTGTGCCAAGGCTTAGTTGGCTCCCTTCTCTTTTAGTCAGAGTCAAGCCCACCAACGACTCTCTGGTCTCTCCAAGGGTTCCGTTCCGTGCCCTGACAAATATCCTTCGTTATTTTGATGCATTTCTAATGTTTGTATAATATTTGTATAATTGAGTTGGCTGACTTCTGCTCCTCCACTCTCTTGACATCCGTCCTTGCCTTGTCTCGTGTGTCGTCGATGTCGCCAAAAGTCCTTCCAAATGTTGTCGCATGCCAGGGCTGTCAACGCTCTTGACGTTGTATGATTACACACACCCTGGGAGTATTAGGTTTGCAAATTGTATGTTAAGTTTCTCTGATAACTTGGATAACTTGGTTGGGCGTAGGACATTGACGCGGAATGTAAATATTACGCATACGACTAGGTGGCAGTGAACCTTTAATTGCATATTTCATGAATTTAATAAAGATAGAAATATATTTTTCTGCATGATATTTGGACACCACTTCACTCCCCTGACCAAATCCTGGGTATCCAATTATCGGTAGCCTTTCGATTGAGAGCAGGCCCCCGGCATCTCTCCTCAAGTTTGTTTTCTGAGCGCGCGCGACGCTGATTGAAAATAGAATTTGAATGTCATAACCTTCACTTGAGTCAATCAGCGAGGCATAATAATAATAATAATAACAAGAAAGAAGCCGCTGCCGCTGCCGCTGAAGAAATGCCAAGACAGCCTGGCTGCTACGAGTATAATGGGATGGCGATAACTGGCATTGCGTGCTCGAGTCGACGAGGATTCTGCTGGCAAAGGTTACTTACCTAGTGGAAGGCCTAGGCCAGGGGATTGCCTAGATTGGATGGCATGAGATGGCATGAGATAGAGCTTGGTTTAGGTTTAGTTTTGGATTGGCCTAGGGTCTTGGCGATTGGCTGAGAGGTTCTCCTGGCTAATGCGCCTCCGTTTCAATTTAAGTGCTTTTTGATTAGCCTTCGGTAAGGGAGGTTTTTTCTACTGAGACAGAGTGAGTAATGAGAGATGCTTCAATTGCAATATAGTTGCGTAATGCCGCCTTTCTCCTGATTAAATATTTAATAGTAATGGTTTTCATTCTTTTCAAAGTGTTCCAAAATCCTGTATAACAACAAGATAAGATAGGTTCTGGACAATGTTTTCACACACTTCAAAGTGCACGCCTCATTAGCTTAGTTAATTAGCTCTGTACATTTACCTGTAATTTATTGAAAATTTACCATAAATACAGCTTTGTCTATAAACAAACTCGGCAAATAGACGCTGTATAGCTGTATAGTAAACTGGATTATCTTCTGAATTTAAATTTCTGACAATTGCGGGGGAAATCCCGTCTTTCGTCTAATTATGTTAACCGCTAGTCCAGTCGAGGGCCATAAATCCCGGGCAGAAAACCGAGAATAAAAACCACCGAAACAGAAATCCACAAACAAACAAACAAACAAATAAACAAAAACAAGTACGCTTGCATCCATAATTGCACATAACTAGAATGAGACAACGGGGGGGAAGAGAGGTGATGACATCAAAAGTTTGTTCATTAAATACAAAAAGAAAAGAGTATAAAAAGCAAGAACAGAACGCTCTCTTCATGCATGCTTAAGCACAGTGAACCCAAAGCCTAAAGCCCAAAGCCCAAAGCCGAAGCGGACGTGAGGAGAGTCACAACACTGAGCGAAAAGACTTAGAGCGGATTTTGTAACTAAATTAAATCTTCGAAAAGATAGTGTTTAGTGTCTTGACAGTTCCCCCTGAGATTGCATTGTAAGTAAATTACAAAAATCAATTTTAGAGAAATCTCTGAAAACTTGAGAAGAGTTTTTCAGTGTCGAGTGCAGACTGGCGGCACTTTTTTTTTACTGGTTACAGTTAATACAACAACTGCAAGTGTTTTAATTGTGGTTTCTCCGCGTACTCTCTCTCTCCCCCACTCCTCCTCTCCTCTCCGCTCTCTCTCTCCCCCCCACTCCCCCTTCTCCGCTGGCTATCTCTGCGTCTCGCTATCTCTTTTTCTATTTTTATTTTTTTTTTTTCTATACGAGCAAACATGTATGGCGGGCGTTATGCGATATGGCACTATAATTCTCACCCAGGGTCCAAAGCCACTCACGCCCACCGCCTGCCGTCCACCGTTCACCGCCCACCTGGCAGCGCCCACGTTTTGTCACATTGCGTGCACTTGGCAAATAAAAAGCGAGCGACAAAAACGCGGAAGGGTGTGGGTTAGAGGAAGGACCCAGGACCCAGGCCCGACTTGAGCGAAACGAGCGAAAGAATTGCCAGTGGCGCAAAAATGTTTGTTGCTAATGACACGTATGCGAGGGGGTGTTCTCACGTGTCCCCCCGTGTATGTGTTGAGGTCCTGGCTAAAAGGATACTTGAGGGCTTAACGGGATACTCGACCAAAATTTTGAAGGTCACCAGCGCGCGCGCTGATAGAACCCCTGACCATTTGACCCAAAAAACACAAAAAACACAAAAAAAAGAAGGAGCAAATTGTAATTTCTCGTTTACTTTCCAAAACGAGAGAAACACACCCAAGACACACACTCGCACACTCGCACAGCTTAATAATACATTTGACCTTTTGGCATGGTTCTTGTGCCTTTTTTTTTACTCTTGTTTAGCGTTGTAACTTGTTTTTATAGTTCGGTCAACTCGCTTGTCGGAGTTGTAAATAGTTGTTGCATGCCTCTGGTGGGGCTGGGGGGCAGGTGGCTAAGGATTGCCCATACTGGGGCCTCCCCGTAATGGCTTCAAATTATTGGGCCTGGCCCTGGTGTGTGATGGCATAATTTTGACTCGGAAATTTATTACACAATATAGTATGTGTGGGAAATAATTATAGCCAGGACGGGTGATTGTATTCTAAAGTTAGTGGAATTAACAGAAACAGCATTAGGTACTATAATTAAATGAATATAATATAAAATATATTAGTAAATTTGTTTAAATTTGTCGGTTGATCTCTGCCTTGCTCTCCGTAGGTCCTTGTTATTGTTTCTTTAATATAAATATACAAGAATTTCGTATAAAAGAATCTCATATAAAAGAATTTTATGTATTTATATTCTTAATATCTTCAAAATTTAACTATTTTATTATATATTTAAGTTATTCTCTTTTTTATTCTTGCACACCAAATCAGCAAACTTATGTGATCGCAGATCTCTACTCTTCTCCTATCAATGTTTCTCCTTAATTCTAATCGATGTACAATATTTCTTGATTCATTATATATCGTTCACACTTTCCTTAAATTATATTATTATGTTCCTAAACTATTATATTACAATTTTGAATATTCTGGAATGCATTAAAGTTTAAAATCCTATAATTTAGTATTTTATTCGTCTTGCGGTCCTGCCCCGAAAATTGACGAGTTTCCTGTCAGCTTTCTCTTCTAGCTTTTCTTTGTAAGGTCAGAGTGTTGGCCAACGCTGTACCCAATTTTATTTTTCATTTTTTATTTTTGTTTGTGAAGTTCAAAGCAATTAGGGTTTCATACCTTTCAGGTGTTTTTGCTTCGTGTGGGTGCTTTCGCACCTTGCAACATGAGCAACAAAGCCAACAACACACACAATTTTTGCCCAACGCCAACGCATTTAAAGCCCCACCAGTCGTTGACGTCACGAAATGTGTGCGTGTAAGTGAGTGAGCTTGTGTGTGTTTCACATGATTTATGGTGCAAGCGAACACACACTAGTACAGGAGACACTTAAACAGCACAATTGTTTCTGTTATTAAAATTTTTGAATTTTGTTTATGTTTCCAACTAAATGTTTAAACACTATGTTTGTACATAGTATATTCATGTCTGTGCAAGTTAAATCTTGCAATTTTTGCTTGTATGAATTTTTTAGAGAGCCTCTCTTTGTTTTCCCCTCTCCTCCTAGGCCACCTTTTTCAGTTGCTCTAATTGCGGACACATTTTGTAGTCGTAGTTAACCCCCTTCCTCAAGGGTTAAGCCCCCTTTAACCCACCGCCGCGTGCCCTGTGTCCATTGCATACTTTTGTGCGCATGCAATTTTAATGCCCATTGGCATTACACGACATCCCAGCTCCAGTCCCAGTCCAAGGCCCACTTCCAGTCCCAGTCCCATCCCCCTGCTGCAAATTTCATGAGCCAGAGGGAGAGAGCTATGAAAATATAAATCAACAAAGTTTTGCCGAAGAAAGAAAGAGTTGCTAAGGGTGTCAGGGGGTCAGTGGTGAGCAGCGAGCATTTGGAGCCAAATGTCGCAATCTGCTGCTGCTGCATAAAACATGACTTGGCCCTCATTTCATCGATGCGAATAAGGAGGAGCAGGACGACTCCGAGAGCTGCTCCAGGCAAAGTTGGCTTTAAGCCGCTTATGAGGAGCAGCCAGAGAGCCCCCCCAATGAAACCAATTTGTCTCTAATTGCCGCACAAAGGAGCTCTCTGCTCTGGCCGGAAAATAAAATATAAATAAAATAGAGCATGCAATTTAGACATAGTTTCCGTTTGCACAAAAGTTGCCATCAGGTTTCAGAGCTCCATTGTGTGTGTGCGTTGAGTTTTCCCAACATTCACACACAGCAAACTGTGTTTATGAAATTGACACCGAAACAGTGTCAGGGATTTTCTTTCACTTTCATGTAATTTCAAATATTTCTGGCAAATATTTATTGTAATATTTCAACTTTTTTGTTGTTTTGTTTGCTTTTAAGTAATTGACACCGAAATAGTCATCGCTTTGCTGTGATTTTTCAAAGAATTTTCTTTCATTTTGCTTGATAAATATTGTTACATTATTTTTACAAATATTCCTTCTAATATTTCAAGTATTTTGTGATATTTTCATTCTTTTTTCTCACCTGGAAACATTCATAAAGTTTTTAGTGCCAATTTTTGGCTTCAATCAAATGCGTTCTCTAACATTCCTGCCGGCTGTCAACTGACCTTGCACCAGTTTACCTCAATTGCTCAACTTTTCGACCGCCTTACACCTGCCACTCCATCGGGACGAATGCCCATTGCTCATTGCCCATTGCCTATGCCCCTATGCCCTTTTCCCCTTTCCCCATTTTCTACCTGGGCTGCACGTGTCCACTGGATTGAATTTCAGGCATTTCTCGGACTTATTTTCAAGCCCCAAGAAGTTGAAATAAATTTTGCCGTGTGCCTTGACCTTTAACCGGGCGAAAAGGCAGCGGCGAGTGGGTGGTGGTGTTGGTGGTGGCAAATGGCAAACAAATGATGGTTCTTGGGTTCCTTTTGCTCAGGTTCCTTTAGGATCAGGATTTGCAGAGACCCATTGACTCACTCGCATTCAATATGCGAAATGTCTGTTGCATTTAATAACAAATCGAAATGAAATTCATGAAATTTCAATTAAATTTTGTGGGCTAGAAGGGTGTTGGAACACCTGCGTTGGACAGCAGTTTCAATGCCGTCGACACACCCCATACTCACACCCACACCCACACCAATGCCACCCACCTGCCCTCAACTGTCGCCCAGAATGATGTTGAAAAATTAAATAGCGGCAAAAAATGAAAATTCAGTGAACAAAACAAAAGCAAACAAGTGAGGGTCAAATTAAGAATACCTTTTAAATTTGTTTTTTGTTTATTTTTATATGTTTAATATTTATTATTATAATTTTAGCAACTTATAAAAAAAAGTTAAAACTGGGTTTCTGAAGTTTATGCATTATTTTCTAGCTTAACTCGAATGTGGTTTCAAAATCAGTTGTTTTTCTCCTTTAAAACTTTACTTGAACTCCACCTTTTCTTATTTTCAATTTTTCAATAAATTGTATATACTTTAAAAAATATATTTGTATTATTTTAATATTTTTTTAAGCAGAAATTTAATTTTAATATTTTTACAATCACTTTTATATTTTTTCCTCAAAACAAGAGTTTCCAAATTTTTCCAGTATTTTATATTAACCCCCAAAAAACCCCCTTCATGTCACTATATTCCCGACATATTTCACATTTGATGTGTTAAAAATAAAAACAACAACAAGCGCCAACGACACTTGACACCAAAAACAACAACAAGTTTCAAGGCGAAATGTAAATGAAATGAAAATATAAAATGCTTTTTAGCTGCCGCCCATGAATTTTGAAGGAGTCCCCAGGAGCAGAGGGTGTGGATATTGTTTTTCTTTCCCCTCACTCGATGTTTTTGTTATGATTGTTAATTAGCAAATAGTCAATGCAAATGTTTAAACAATTGTTATTGGCTGTTGTGGGCCGAAAAGGGATTGTGTGTGTGTTGCCAGTTGAACAATTGCGTAAATATGAGGCTGTGGGCGGTGGATTAATGAACAAACCGCAATGGGAGGAGATGCTGTTATGTAGTGGAAGGAATATTATATATATATCTTTTATATATCCTATATTGTATGGTAATCTTTAAGAAAATGCCACTCTGCTTACACATACATCTTCAAGATTGACCCTCCATAAATTACACCCAAAATGGAAACGATCTTGGCGGAAGTGGGGCAAGTAGCAAGAAGCAAGTAGCAAGTGGCAAGAAGCAGACGGCCCTCGGTAGGAAAATGGTATCGAATCGAGTGGCCACCGAAACAAGAATTTCAATCGCGGCGTAAAAGTGTGTACATCGCTCATTACTCATACGCCATGTATGCCACGCTCTGTCTTTGTTCTTCCTCGTTGACTTGACGTTGCTTTTATTATTGCTGCTGTTGTTGTTGCTGTTGTTGCTGTTGTACTGTCAATATGGAATATGGAATGGCTATTTTTAAGGTCGCCCCAGAGAGCTATATGCACACAGACGCCACAGCGCAAAAGTGTGTGCTTCTTCCAATTATTGGCGAGATAAGATAAGTTGGAAAAACGCGTTGCAAAGGGAAATAATGCCGGAACGTAAGACAAATGAATCAGCAATGTCAAAGTGGTGGTGTGAGGGATTTCTATAGCGGTTTTTGGGGGGTGCCATGGGGGAGGTTCTAGGGGTCTCACAACAATTGGCCAAAGCTTCCGCTCGCCGTCGTCCGGTGTCCACGACAACAATCATAACGAGGCGCTAATTAAGCCAAAAGCTTCAAGTAAATAAAATGGAATTTGCACTGGCAGAATATAGAAACGTAAAAGGCCATCGCTAACCCCCTCACAAAAAAGTTTTTCCACTTTTTCTGCTTTTTTTTTTTTTTTTTTTTTGGATTTTGGATTTTGGGAATTTCTATATTTCGAAATAAACTCTGTTTTTTTCGATTGATTTGTTTGGTTTACTATATAATAAGGCGAAATGTTTATGGGTTTCCTTTAAATGGTTTTCAATTTCATTTGAAATTTAGTTTAAAATATAAAAGAAATATTTTTGAATATTTAGAAGATAAGATTTGTTTGGGATTTGTTGATATTTTGTTGGCAAATATCTTAGAAAACTGTTGTGTTTTTTAAATAGGAGATATAAGATTGGGTTAATGTTTTTGTTGTTTTATTTAGAATTTGGAAATGTTTACTTCTTGCAAAATGTTGAGAGTAAACCCATTTCCAAATATTATTTGTATTTCAAGGGAAAAATTCTAGGAAGTTACAAAGCAGTATATCCTATAATTATATTTTTACTTTAAAAGAGAGTTCTTAGAACTGTAATGATTCCTTTAACTCTAACTTAATGGGTTAGGCTTGTAAGTTCTAAACTTAAGTTAATTTTAAATTAAGAAATATAAATTCTTGGGAGCTGCTTACTAGTTCATACAGAGTTATCAACTCTTCCACTTGATGTATTTAAACTTCAGTGTTAAAAAGGTATTTTTAAAACACTCCTTAACTTTTTGATACCCCCAAGACTTTCCTTTAATTTGAAACCCCTAAGACTTTCTTTAATTTCTTAAATAGTAAGGGAAATTCCCTGCGTCGATCATTTATACTTATTAAGGTGGCGCTTTTGTTTTTATTCCCTCGGCATTCCTGGGCTTGTTATAGTTTTTGCAGTTACATCGCTCGATAAATGGCCAAAGGCGATGACGACGACGGCGACGACGACCAGGCGAATCCAAGCCAAATGAGTGCAGTTGGTGGAGCTGAGGGTGCTGAGGGAGAGGGGCTTGGGAAAAGAGCGGGGCAGGCAGGAAGGGAAACTGCTTACAAAATCGATAGCTCTGCGGGGAAAGTGGGAAAGCGGAAGCGCTGCCAGTGAGTGTGTGTGTGTGTGTTTGCTGCTGCTGGCCGAGCGCCATGCTGCTCTCTGTCCTCCCACCTACCACCCTCCCTCCTCCCGTTGCCTTTTGCTTTTTTGAGTTTTCCATTTTCCAATTTGCCAGGCCAGGCCAGCAGTCAGAAAACAACAAAAATTGTTAACAAAAGCAAAAGCAACATCAGCACAAGCAGCCACAACGAATGCTATATGCTAAAAATAAATGTTTATTTTATAAGATTCTCTCTTACTCGATCTTCCCGTCGCTTTTCCGCCCACCCCCCCCTTGGAAAACTTGTTCTTTTTCTTCTTGTTTTTTGCTTTTTTCTGTGCCTTTGCAGATTGTCATTGTTTGTTTCTTCGAGGGAAATTCGAGGGCAAGCGAAAAAAAAGGGAAAACGTGGAAGATAAGAAACGAAAATGAAGGGGAAATGGGATGCCCAAATGTGGCTTTTTCGAGTGGGTGCTGTTCCTTATGTTTAAGCCTCATCAAGAATCCGACATGGTAACAACCTGGTCATGTTGTATTCCAATTATATTATGAATCATTAGCGAACATAAAAGCCAGGAGGGTTTTCTTTAAGGGCCAAGGAAGTTGGCTCTGAGCCACTTGAAGTGTGATTTGGGTTTACTTGTGGGAATTATGTGGCCATAATCATGATAACCTATTTATTTCAAATAGAAAATGGGCAAGATCTTGGGCTCAAGAAGGCTAATTATGCGGGTTAATTGGATTTTGTGCTAAGAACTTGCAATGCATTGATTTTTTTCATCATATTTGTACTTAAACAGATGCCTTTAACTATAACTCTATAATTATACAAGTTGAGAGGATTTTGTGTGTTTGTTATCAACGATTTCCTCGGCCTCGCCAGATGGAGGAGAATTAATGGCTGCGGATGAGCGAGGAACACAAACTGGCCAAGGCAACTTCCTATATGGCACTCTCGGGGGGCCTTTGTTTCTAGTCTCTTATTTTTTTCTTATTCTTTGATTTGCAATCTTTCGCTTTAAACAACATTATTTATTTATTTCGCAGCGTTGTTTGTTTGCTTTCAGGTCGTCAATGTTGTCTTGTTTCTTGGCTGCCTTTGCCTATGCTTTTGCCTTTGCCTTTTGCCTTTTGCGTTTTGCTTTTCTCCTTTGCCTTTTGCTATTGCTGCCAAGGCAGAAATTGATTTTTATAAATAGCGCGCATACGCAACGTGGTACGCACTGAAGTAGAAAGCACATGCCGGCGTGTGTGTAACATTTTCCATGTGCACTTTCTGCTTGCCAAGGCAACAACAAGGCACACACAAACGTCTGCCATAGATCGCTCCAATGGCCACCAGTGACTGCCAAAACAAAAAAAGCGAATAAAAAACAAGTTGCACAAAAGTTTTCATTCGATTCGATTTGTTCCACGAAATGAGCTGGAAAGCGCTATGCCTGGGATCAGAGTTCAGTCAGTGCTTTCCCGGAAATCTAGTAAATGTACACACGAGCGTTTAATTGCAATTGAAAATTCCCTATTCGAGCTGATCTATAAATAAGCTTCTCTAAATCGTAATCGTAATCGATTGAGGGCAAAATTGCTTGCCTTTTGGTGTAATTTCTCAATAATAAAAAGAGTTGCTTATTATGGCTATCTTTAGCCTGAGCTCCTCACATTTTATTTATTAACTGCAATTGAGGTTTTCTTTTTGAAATTATTCAATTAGGTTTTCATGTTTGATAATGGAATTGTAAGACAAGTCGAGGAACTTGAGGAATTCATAGACAAGAAGGTCAAAGGAAAGGCTTTCCACTGAATAGACTTGGCCTGGCCTTTCATTAATCAGCTGTAATTGTAACAATTATTTTTATTCCATTTCCAGGAAAAATATATATAACACATTTATAGGTATTATTAGCTTGATTCCATAGCGATTTACACTTTGTTTGGTTTGCAATTTTCCAGCTTTTCTGTTCAATATTAATTCACAATTTTCAGTAGAGAGAGATTTTGCAACAAAAGATTTTATTTCTTAAGGGGGGAGATACCTATAGAACTTTCAAAAAAAATTTTTTTTTTTTTTCATTTAATCGAAAGATAAAATGGTTAAAAATATTTTCCCAAAATTTCGTTAAGCTGCGATAAATATTTTTCAAGATAATCGACCCGAGAGAAGTAAAGTCCGGTTCCGTTTTCTCTTGAACAAAAACTTTGGAGCTCGTTTTCTCAAAACTATGTTTTACAATACGGGCGTCACGATTACGAGAGAACTATTCAATCAATTCACGTAAACTAAACGACATTTGATAAAGAATTCGATATTCAAGTGCGTGACAGAGCGATATTTTTAAAAAAATAGCTATTTTATAGTTTTTTAAGTATTATTATATCAAAAAACACGGGTAAAAATCGAACTTTTCAGGAAATCATGGTTATATATGTCTAATTTTTCGAAATCATGAAAATCCCTCTACTACGCACTTCATTAAAGCTTTCTCATTATAACAAAATCTTTTTTTTTTGTTTCTGATGAAAAGTTTAACCAGGAAGTTGACGCCCGCAGAATTTGTCACCGTGACTGGATCGGTCATATTTCCGCCATTTTGTTTTTTTTTTTTACAAAAAATTTTTTTTGTTAAGCTAAGAGATGCCACTAAATATATACATAACAAACTTGACTCGCTTTGTTTTCAATTTCCCGGAATCCAATGGAAAAGACCTAGGCTTTTTCTAGGTTTGCGTAGGTATCTCCCCCCTTAATCGCTTGGCTGCATTGTGGATACTGAATACTCGAATACTTGAATACTCAAACCATCAAATACTCAAATACTTGCGATCCGCTTGGATTACGCATACGCCATGTGTGACCGCTTGCAGCAACCGTCAGCAACCCTCAAAAATGTAGCTGCTGTGTGATGTAAATGCCGTTATAATCAGCGCTAATGTGCTTAAATGGGACTGGGACTGGGACTGGGACTGGACAAGGGGTGAGAGGGTTGAGAGGTGTGAGCCAGGCCAGGTGGGTTACCCAATGAGTGCGGTTCGGCACCGCATCACGTTCGTTTCGGTTTTGGGTGCAACTTTCGAGCCAAATATGTATATTTATATATATATATGTATATATATGTATTATATGCAGGTATATGCCGCTTAGCCATATGCCTTTTGGTCAGCCAATTAGTTTGGGGCAAACCTAGCAGCTCTCCAGCTATCACCTCCTCCTCCTCAACCACCCACCAAGTGGGTCAATGTTGAACGGAAGTATTTACGAAAGTTTATTTCGCCCATTTTTGGACTTTCTCTTGCCTCGTTTTCCCCCGCTAAATCACTTAAAATCACGAAGAAAATTTCCATCGTCTGATTTTGGGCTGATATGGCATGGCTTCTGGCTTTTATTCTCACCTCTGTGCTCTGCTCTAGGATCTGTGTTACTCGGTTAAATGGAGATTACCAACCCATTTGTGCTTTGGGTTTTAATGGAAACCAAAGCTCTTCTCAACTTAACCCGTAAAACTAGCATAAGAGTTGGGATATTAAGTGTGTATATTGATTCTTAGGGGGTTTTTGAAGATTAATTTATTTTTGTATACTAAACTTAATATTTAGTATTTAATACTAGACTTAATCTTGAGAAAATGAAATACAAAAAATAAATGAATCTTCAAAAACCCCCTAAGAATTATTAAATACTTAACTTAATATTTAGTATTTAATACTAAACTTAATATTTAGTATTTATACTAAACTTAATATTTAGTATTTAATACTAAACTTAATATTTAGTATTTTATACTAAACTAAATATACATATATTGTAACAAGTACTTCTTGCTGGGACCTTTTGAAGATTAAAACAAGGAAGTTCCCTAGAAATTTGTTTAAATTTCTGTAGGTTTCAAAAGCGCCAGTTTAGGTTTTTGAAAATATAAAATATAATATATTTTCTAAACGGAATTTCCCTAGTCTAAGGTGAAAATTGAAATCATTAGCTTACTATGTATATATCGATTTTTTTGTAAAATTTCCAATCTCTAGTTGATTTTTTCATATAAAACTTCCCGATCTCTAAGGCTTGTATAATGTTTATATTGCCCGGCAGCCCCAAGTGGGTCAATGCAAAACGGAAACAATTACCGATTTGCATATGAAACGTTTTCTTTTAGTTTTCTATTTTCTTTTCTTTCTATTCTTTTTTTTTTTCTTGTGTTTTTGGAGGCAACCTCAAAAATTTCAAACGAATTTTCTGCACTTGTCCTTAATCAACGTTGCCAAAGGCGTTCATTACTCGTTGTTCTGTTGTGGCTGCTGTCGTTGTCGTTGTTATCTGTGCTTCATTTGCTTGGATTTCAACTTGAGCACGCAAAGGACGCAGGACGCCAGAACATGGGAGGACAGAGGGCAAAGGGCAACGGGCATCGGGTGGTGGCGCTTAATGGGCAGACCCTTCGAGGGACAGACGGAAGGGGAGCAGCGGCTGAGGTCGGCTCTGGGCGGCCTAGGACTAATTTGGAAGTGAAGAAGCAGTGAAGAGCATTGAGGGGAAGAGGTTTCGACATTGAACCTTGTGGTGGCAAAAATGCACTGGCAAAGAAGGGATGCAAAAGAAGGTTCTAAAAAAGGCATTATCGTCAAAGGTTGAGAGATGCCCCTACACAGATTCCTTTCCTAATAATACCTAAGAAAACATATCAAAAAAAAATCCCACATTTGAATACATAATTGCATTGCCAACAACATTTTATCACTGTGTAGTGGCCAAACCCTTAATCAGCGTCAAGTGAGAAGCCTCCGCCAGAGACTGTTAATTAAATTTTAAGCTTACCTCTGCATATATTCAATGCAATCGGTTTGCTATATATACACGATACATGTGTACAGACATATAGGTAATGTCAAGAATCTTCAACGGCATCGGGATTTGATTGCTTTTCCCATTTGCGGTGTGAAATCAATTTGAGTTTGTTGGCGTGCGAAATGATGATGAAATGCAATTTAGGTTTGAGATCAGGCTTTAAGATTCGCTTTAAAGACCCATTCACAGGCGGGGGTTGTAATTAATAAGGACTTGTGTGTGACTCGTTGTTTCTTCGTCCTGTCAAAGTCCAAGTAGAAGAAGGAGTTGCTTTGCACTTAATTCGCCTTTGCTGAACTTTTTGCGCCCCCCTTCTTATCTTCCGGGGTAACCACCCCTCCTCGGTGTTTATTCGCCTGCGCTGGCTATGTCCACAAAGTTTCATCTCTCGGCAGTTTTTGCTATCTAAATGGCTTAACATTTTCATTCAGCTCTTCCTGCTCCTGCGGAAGCCGAGTTCCAAAGTTTGCGCTTAACTCCCGGCTTCCTCCTGGCTGCTCCCGGCCTTCGGTCTCCTGAGAGTTAATCGGGTCAGCCGATGGCACAGCCAAGAGTTGCTGGCTAGTGATGGGTCCTGTCACCTGACGGTTGCCTGCTTGCCGGAAATGGTTGAATCAGGAAGCAGGAATTCCGGCATGGAGTTGGGAAATGGAAGGTACGAAAAGTGGAGTCTTTAACTCTGATTAACTCAAAAATTAGGCTCAAAGCAAATTGATTCCTTTGCAGAAATAAGCTTAGCTTATTTTGATTGTGGGGCTTGGGCAAAAGCATCCCTTCAAACCTATGTAAACTCTTGATTCTTCCTCCTTTTTTCACATATATTTTTCATATGTGTAGTCTGTGTTTTTTTTTTTTTTTAATTGTGTCAGGGAATGGGGCAGCAGAGGCAAGCAACGAAGAGAATGGGGCAATAATGAAAGCACGGAAGGATGCCTGGTAGTCTGAGGCAGAGGCAGAGGCCGACAGAGAATTGTTAATCATGATGAACCAGTTAGATGTGACAGCAGACGACGGGCAGGAAGCTCCCAGGCGGGGCACGCCTCGCTCTCTCCATGCACGACGATGTGTAGACTTTGCATTTGTAATCCTAATGTGGAACCACGAATACCTTAACTAGACTCTTTAGAAGCCTCTGCTTCCCAAGGCTTCTCCTGACTCTTTAGCGTTCTTGTTTCACTGCTAGATTCTAATGACAACTTGAAGGCAGATTCATAATTCTATGAGTATTATTCAAAGGCTGAACGTGGTCGAAAATCTGCGCTGACAAATTACCTCCCCCGCTTATCCAGATTGAGACATGATCCGGCTTCGATGCCTGATAAAGAAAAAAACATGCTATTCTTTTTGTATTTACTTTCTGCTTACTCAGAATGTTACATCGCCCAACACCGCACCTCCAAGTACTAATCTCAAATCTCCAAAAACCACCCTGTGTAGCCCACATCCAGAACATGCCAACCCCTTCATGGCGATGTCTTCTTTATGCTGACAAATGCCTGTCAGGAGGCGGAGAAGGTGGCCTGGGGAGTGGAACATTGCGGAAATTTGCATAAAAATGAAAAATAAAGAGCTCCACTCCCCCGCAGACTCCGTCAGCTGCCCCAGCTATCCAGCTTTGTGCCGCATGTGTGTCAAAGTGTTGGGCTTTAAGTCGCTGAATGGAAATCACAAATGACAACTGCGATCGCAGCTGGAGTGAAATCTCTTTCCACTGAAAAAACGGGATTACATCGTCAAAATTGTCAAAAATTTTCCAAAAATTAGAAATTGAGTTTTGAATACAGAAAAGTTCTCATAGGAAGAAAAAACCAAACCAGACTGAAATCGGTTGAGTTTAAGCCAAGTTATGATCAAAAAACCCTTCAAGGAGTTGGGGATTTTTGAGCCAAAAATATACCTACTTAAAAGTAAGGGGATACATTGTCAAAATTTACAAACAAATTTTAAAAAATTAGAAATTGAAAATTGAAAAAAACTAGAAAGAAAAAACCAAACCAGACTGAAATCGGTTAAGTTTAAGCCAAGTTATGATCAAAAAACCCTTCAAAGTGTTCTCAATTTTTAAGCCAAAAAAATTTGTCAAAATTGACAAAAATTTTCAAAATATTAGAAATTGAGTTTTGATTGCAGAAAAGTTCTCAAAAAAAAAATTGGAAGAAAAAAACAAACCAGACTGAAATTCGTTGAGTTTAGCCGAGTTATGGTCAAAAAACCTTCAAGGTTTTAGGGATTTTTAAGCCTAAAATGAACCCGCTTTTTTACAATAAAAGTAAGGGGGTTACACTGTCAAAATAATATCGTCAAGATAAGTTTTTAACAGTGATCTTTGCGTTGCTTGCCTTGTCTTGATTTCCCGGAAATCGCTGGCCAAAGTCGAGCAGATGTTTGCCTCAATTTATGCGCAGGCGGAGGTATGTAATTTCTTGATGGGCTTGGGTCACCCATCGACGCCGACTCCCGCCAGCTATTAAGTTATGCAGCGGCCAAGGAGTGTGCAACAGATCCGAAACGTTTGCCTGGCACAGGACTCCCGGGAAAGAAGAGGAGGCTCGCGCATAACTTAAACGGATTCCACTTGCCCCGAGTGCATGAACCCGGGGCCTGCATAATTTAGTGATTGTAACTCCTCCAGCTGCTCTGCCCCCGCCATACCCCTTGGTATCCTGCGCACAGGACTATGCTAATGCTAATGCCAACGCTAAGCACATGCTGCAGGAGAGTGCAAAAAGTTTGCCCAAGAACTTTGCTTCCGTTTTGCATTTGATTAACTGCCGCCTGAAAAGAAGGAACAAGGAACCGGGCGAGCAGCCAATTTTACTGTGATTTCTTTAAGCAAACCATGTGCATATATATATAAAATGGGATAAAGGATAATCAAATATTAAGATAGGAACAGATTTTCGATCACTTTGGGCTTGATTGGCTATAAAATAGAGATAAAGCTGTATAGTAATCATGGGAAAATGGTCTTTACTTAATGATTTCTTCATCTCTTATACCCTGTGTATTGATTGGGGCCACTCTCATATATCTTGTATATTTTTATATATCCATATTATTCACCTTCCCTTTGCACGTGTATAGATTTTATTAGTTTGCAATCTAAAACCCACATACTTGTGGCTATCAGCGAGTATGTAATCGGGCTGTAAAGCCAATTATCACAGCGATTGCATTACCTGGCTTAGGCCATCATCATAATCATCATAATCATGAAATCGGACCCCTAATAAATGCAACGCAAAAAGCATTTTGAACTGAAGGGGTTTTATAGTATAATTTGGCCTTGTTGAGAGCTTCGCTATATCACTCATACGCAGTGTTGCCTTTGTAGATTACTAAATTAACTAGCTCTGAATTAATAGTGAAGCTACCTTACATTTCTATGAATGTAATAAAAGAAAATCATCAATTGATTGCCTTTAGTTATAAACCTTAAAAGGTTTTAGTAATAGTTTTTAAACCAACTAAGAGTAGATCACTCATACGCAGTGTTGCCTTTGTAGATTAACTAACTCTGAATTAATAGTAAAGCTTCCTTACATTTCTATGAATATAAAATCATCATTTGATTGCTTTATAAGGTTTTAGTAATCGTTTTTAAACCAACTAAGAGTAGAACACTCATACGCAGTGTTGCCTTTTTAGATTACCAAATCCTGAATATATCTGTAAATTAAAAGCTACGTTAATTTATGTTTCTGTGATTAATAATAAATAAAATCATAAAATGACATCCTATATAATAACCCTTTATGGGTTTATATTAATCATACGCAGTGTTGCAAGACCAATAAATAAATGATTTCATTTATGTTTCTGTGATTAATTGTGATTAAATAAAATCATAAAATAACTTCCTGTAGCAAGAGCCTTAGGATTAGGTAAACATTTTTAAAACAAGTAGTAGTATATCACTCATACGCAGTGCTGGCTTTGCAGACTTCAAATATATATCTTTGAACTATCTCTGAACTATAAGAATTCTGAACTATATTCCCCTATAAAGGTTTAAGTAAACATTTTCAAAACCAGGTCACAGTGCGGCATCGAATATCACGCATACGCAGTGTTGCCATTGCAGATTACAAAACCCTGAATGACTAGTAACTGCGAAATATCAGTTAAGTTAATCAATATGTTTCTGTGAATAATAAATTTCCCTGCTAATGGAAGCCTTTTGCAATTAGGAAAATTGAATTAGATTCTGCTGGCCAGCAGCAGGAGGCAGGAGAGCCTGGCTGCTCTCATCCTATCCGTTCCGATAACTTCAATTAACCATTTACTAAAATCACAGCTGCTGCTGCAGAGTGCAGTGCTGACCCTCTGGGAATTGGCTTTCTGTTTGTTTGCTCCGCTCCCACATTCAATCCAATCCACACCAGCCGCACCGCACCCGCTTCTACTCCCCGGGGGCCACATGGTGCTCCGTGCTCCGTGCTCGGTGCTCGCTCCTCAGTGCTCCTGTCGTCCATGCTCTCGACCCAAATCCAGAGTTTTGGCACACCAACTTTCGGGGCAAGGACAAACGGAGCGAAGCGCATGGCGAGGAGGAGGAGAGCGCGAGTGGGCTTGCCTGTTTTTTTGAGGCAAACGCTGGCCCAGCATTTTGCTGTATGCAAATTTAATTAAATTTTTTGTGCACACGCACAAACACACACTCATTCACACTCCCTGCTCTCTCACACAGATGCAGGGAATAGTGCGCTGGCATGGTAGTAAAGGCGCCGTCCTAGTTGTATTCCCTGAATAAGGGATAGCACTGTCATCCTGGCCCATCCTAGCCGGGTTTTTGAGCCTTATTCGCACAAAATTAATTGCAGGAAAGTGTGGACGTTTGGGGTGTGTGGGTGTTGTTGGCCTTGGAATATCGTCTTGAAGCAGCCACAACCAAAGCAATTATCGAGGAGAACAGGAAGCAGAGCACACAAAGTAGCACCTTGGCGCGCAGCACCTTGTAGGGCTAGCAGCGCACCTGGAAACAACAGCACAGTTTTGTGATCGTAATTAGAGGTCTTTTGAGGTGGCTTACATTATTATTATTGTGTTGTAATGTTGTAATTCTGACCTGCGCTTTCTGCACAAACTATTTATAACTAGTTTAAACCTTAAACCCCAAACCCTATAAACCCCATCATAGCCTCCATTATAACGCATATATAATAATATAATATGAATACACCCACATCTGTGGCATCGTCTCTACTCATGTCTGCGCCGTTAGTTCGTGCTCGTCTTGTCTTCACCGTCCGCGTCTCAGGTCCTGCTCCTCCTCAGCTAATTTTCGAATCCTAGGCTAAGCTCTCTAGTTAACTGTGTGTCTATATATTTATATTTGCCCCCCTCCACCATGTGCATATAATAAGAATATATATTATATATATCATCGTGGAATATCAAAACTAACTCACATATCATTGCAGTGCGCAGCTGCCGAACGGGCAAACAGGTGCAGATGACCGAGGCGGAGGTGCGCGGACTGTGCCTAAAGTCACGGGAGATCTTCTTGCAACAGCCAATCCTGCTGGAGCTGGAGGCACCGCTTATCATCTGCGGCGACATCCACGGCCAGTACACAGACCTGTTGCGGCTTTTCGAATACGGCGGCTTCCCGCCGGCCGCCAACTATCTGTTCCTCGGCGACTATGTCGATCGGGGCAAGCAGTCGCTGGAGACCATCTGCCTGCTGCTGGCCTACAAGATCAAGTATCCGGAGAACTTTTTCTTGTTGCGCGGCAATCACGAGTGCGCCAGTATTAATAGGATTTACGGTTAGTGATTGATTGTTGGAATATCAAATAAGTAATATTTATTAATTGAAATATATATATATTTTTTGTTTGCAGGCTTCTATGACGAGTGCAAGCGTCGCTACAATGTGAAGCTGTGGAAGACCTTCACAGATTGCTTCAACTGTCTGCCAGTGGCTGCGATCATTGACGAGAAGATCTTCTGCTGCCACGGCGGCCTAAGTCCCGATCTGCAGGGTATGGAGCAGATTCGTCGCCTGATGCGGCCCACAGATGTGCCGGACACTGGCCTGCTGTGCGACTTGCTGTGGAGTGATCCGGACAAGGATGTCCAGGGCTGGGGCGAGAACGATCGCGGTGTGAGCTTCACATTCGGTGTGGATGTGGTTTCCAAGTTCTTGAACCGTCACGAGTTGGACTTGATCTGCCGTGCGCATCAGGTGAGGAGTAATCTCTGCTTTTTTTTGGAAGCTAAGCTAATGCTACTGCCTGCTATTGTCTCCCATTCAGGTTGTGGAGGATGGTTACGAGTTCTTTGCGCGCCGCCAGCTGGTCACGTTGTTCTCGGCGCCCAACTACTGCGGGGAGTTCGACAATGCCGGCGGCATGATGACCGTGGACGACACGCTCATGTGCTCATTCCAGGTGAGTCTCCCATTTGAATACTTTCCTTAACCATGTGCTAATATCGTTTAATGCCTGCAGATCCTGAAACCATCCGAGAAGAAGGCCAAGTATCTGTACAGTGGAATGAACTCGTCGCGGCCCACGACTCCGCAGCGAAGCGCCCCAATGCTGGCGACCAACAAGAAGAAATAATATATCCATCCGCTTCCATTTCCTTAAAGGTTCAACAAAAAACAAACCAAAAGCAAAAAACAAAAAAAAAAAAGTAAGAAAACAAACAACAAAAATAAACTTTTATATAGATACACACATATATATATAAATATAGGAGGAGCGACAGTAGAGAGAGAGCAAGGGCAAGGCAAAATTCAAAGTGTGTGTTAAGCAGGCAAAATCCATATTAACATTTATGTGTATACATATTACCCCCGGACAGGCATTTCCACAGTTTCGGCCGTAGTATCTGTATCTTAACTTAAAAAGCCCCGCCTGCAGTCGTGGATGCTTCCCCGTTACCACTATCACCATCAGCTCTCCCATCGCATCGCATCGCATAGCCCGAAGTTGCAGATAAATAAATCAATTAAAAGTACAGCGATGTTAAGCAATGAATTTATATATATAGGCATATTAATGTACACTATATACGATATACTTATATATATATGAATAACTAACAGGGGGAAGCGAGAACCCGAACAGATTAAAACAAATATAAAAAGTAAAAGTAACGTAAATGACGAGCGGCATCGACTAGCGCCGAGCTTAAGGATTCGCAACAGAGTTTATCGGTTTTTTGTTCTACTCTTATCGACTAAGTGCGCATTACAAATTTGTGTAACAAAATGTTAAGATATCGATTAACGATAAACGATAAAGGATAAACGAAGATCGGAAGCAACCTATGTCTTAGGCTTAAAAAACGGTTCAACTCTGTGCGTGTGTGTGTGTGTATTTTATTTATTATTTATCTATAAATCTAAATATATGTATGTTCTTTTTGTCGATTGTTTAATTAATTTATTGCCTACCTTAATAGTAATATAAAGCGAAACCAATTAATCCTTAACACATAACTATACAGATTTATATATATATATTTTTTTTTGTCGTTGTACTAAGTTTAAGTGGCGAAAACTGTTAACTGGTTGAGAGGGCATTTAACAATTGAGGCTTACTTTTCAATGCCTGAACTTTTACCTATAAAGGCTAAACCCCTATTATTCTACCAATCCAATCTATCTTTACCTTGCCTCACACACAAAACCAGAATGAAAGGAAACATAAAAAGCAAAAAAAAAAAAGGAAGAGAAAAACTAAATGATCTAAATTTAACGAATTTTTGGAAACATTACTTCGAGTACTTGAAACACCAATTTTTTGTGCATGTCTTATTTATATAAAAAACGCAATTCGTTAGAGAATGTAGAGGGATGAGCGGAGAGGCGAGAACATATATATTTCAAATATATAAGTATATATACGGAAGGATAGAAAGAATAAACTAATTTTTTCATCGTTGTAACTTATTAGATTGTAGTGCCTTTTTTGCCTCCCAAAAACAAAACAAAACAAAAACAAAGAATCGATAACGAAGTGTAAACTAACAAAAGGTTTATATATACAGATCATAAATATATATATACATATAATATACAGTATACATTTTATATGTGACTAGGCAGAGCGGCGACGTGCAGAGGGTCAAGTAGCTTGTGGCCCGCGTCCCGCCCACTCACCGGAAGGGGACGCGGGCGGCAAACCAGTCAATTAATTGCATTACAAACAAAAACAAACAGAAAACATAAACGAAGTCCAACAGAAGAATCAAACAGTAAAGCGACTTTGCATTTCTCCCTCATTTGAGCTTGGTTGATTTCTCCCTCTCCGATTTGTTGTCCCCTTCCCCCCAATCGCCAGTCGTAGCGGCAGGGCACTCAAGGGATCCACTTCCTGTGTGTGTGCGTGTGTGTGTGTGTGCGCGAGTGTGTGAGCTGCTTTCGCATCCCCATCCAAGTATACATACAAGTAACAGTAATTAAATAAATATGATTAACAGTAAATACAAAGTACTAGCGGTGGGAAAACCAGGCATAACAGAGAAAGGGAGAGAGAGAGAGAGAGAGAGAAAAAAAGCGAGATGATAGCAGAAAACGGATAACAAATAAATATATTTATTATTAAAAATCAAATAAAAATTAATTAAAACTTTATGTTCACCAAGTGTCGAGTTTTCTTTAAAAAAAATGGGGGGTTAAGGGATTTATAGGATATCGGAAGAATTTCTAATTAATTATTTCGTTATTAACTCTTAAAAATAAAGGAAACTATTTTCTGGAAGCCGATATTTCTATAAAGAATCATGGAATCTGATCATAGCTGAACCATTTATCTGAGATAGAGATATTTTCTATTGCTTCAGAATTTCAGTCATCAACGGTCCACTTTGTTATATAATTAGATAATTAATAATGGTAATCTGGCAACCCTGTCTGGCATCGTTGGTGCTTTTCCAATAGCAGCCATCAGCTGATGGAGAGTGTCGCTCTCTGGACCACGCCGCTTCCCGCTTAAGGTCTTCCCATTTATTTCGCTGCCTTCCAATATTCCAATAATGTTCGCCACTGCCATTCTACTTTCATTCGCTGCGCAGAAAACGGGAAAACCGCCGTGAAAAAGAAGCCCTCTGGAGGGCATGGACCCCAATCAATGTGAAAAAATCCGGATCGGAAGTCTTAATAAAATCTATGCCTGTGTCGTTTGATGTTTAAACAAAATGTGCAAGTGAAACTGAAGATTCCCAAGGAGAAAAAAATGTGCAAGTGAAATGGACGATCACAAGTGTCTGTGTCTTAAGCATGTTTGCGTCTCTTATTCGTATTTATTTGATTTATGAATCAAATCATGAAACGCTGTCGCCGATTTGACTTCCGCACCAAAACAGAGAACAAAATATGCAAGTGAAACTAAAGACTCCCAAGGAGAAAGAAATGTGCAAGAGAAATGGAAGATCACAAAGGTGTCTGTGTCTTAAGCATGTGACTGTGTTCCGCTAGTTTGCGTCTCTTCTTCGTATTTATTTGATTTATGAAGCAAATCATGAAACGCTGTCGCCGTTTTGACTTCCGCAACAAAACAGGTGAGTAAAGATCCGTTGCTTTTCCTTTTCCCCTTCTTCGTTATGGGTTTTGGACGGCCCAGACTATAAACTATAAACTATTCCCTCAGTTTTTAAGATCTCTGAATAGTCTTCCTTTTATGCTCATTAGTATATACATACATAAGTCGGGGTGCACTAGATCGGACGACTATATCACGCAGCTTCCAAACGAACGATCGGTAGATATGGAGAAAAATAAAAAAAACTAAAGACTTGAAAACTAGCAAACGAAAGGCGAGGGTATACAAATGTATTGCATTTGAAGGGAATAATGTAGAAAACTCGAAAACTAGAACTTATTACAATAAAAATCTGAACAAATGAACAACGGAGTAAAATGAACCGGTGAGTGAATAAACCAAGGAGCGGGAGAGCGAAAATGCCAATAACAGTGAACTTGACATTGATTACCGTTTGTGGCTGCCAACAGTTGTTTCACACGCTTTCGTGGGTGCTGTCGTTCTTCTGGTGCTTCGCCATTCCGCTAATTCCCCTATTTTTATGGCCGGCAGTTCGTAATCTTATCGGAAATCAAACACCAGCGGCCGATGAGTCGGATCGCAAATTGTAATTGAGTTTTGACTAATGGTTTCCAGACATTGTGTGGTTTCAGTGGTCAAAGGAACTGCAAGTGCGATATTAGGAGCATTTTTTTTTTAAGTGTATTCACTTCTTGTGTAAAAAAAATATTGAAACAGTTGCGACTTTCTGTTGGAAACTTCAATATTTGTAATTTTTAAATACACCAAAACAATCGCCGTCTGGGAAGCCCAAACCTATCCCACTGAAGTAAATACAATCTATATATGCTGGAAGCTGTTTATATTTTTTTGTGTGATGAAATAGCTATTATAAATGCAATCTATACAATTGGATATTACGATAAACGGTTAGGTAATACGAGGAATGTTGTGCCCATTCGCCAGTGGAAGCCATCTGTGACTAACAAATCGTGACTAATTATACCTATACTTCTGCAAGTGAAGTTTTCTTTAAGCGAGAGTAATTTGTTGATATTTTTTAATGAATGAATCACTTGAATTCTTGGGAAATCCCATTTCAAAAGTATTTAATAAGCTTTCCTTTGAGACCCCAGATCCTAATCCCTGACAATTAACCTTTTCGATTCCCCCCAGCTATTTCCTGCCCCATCCCGTCCAGAATTTAGAGCCAGAAATGTCGCTAAAGCAGAAGCAACCGCAGCAGCGGGACGTGGAGGGCGGCGATGTCCCACCTCACAGCATATCCATGGAGGAGATGCCGCTCAACCGCCCAGCAAATGGAGGGGGCGGCGGTGTCATCGGAGAGCAGGCGGAGGACCGACGCCGAATGCGTCTGATCTTCGACAAGTACGACTCCGATGGGGATGGCCTCATCAGCACGCCGGAGCTGAAGGCACTGATTGCCAGCGCCGGCTGTCGGGACATGCCCACCCACATGGCCGAGCAGATCATGCGGCGCAGCGACGAGGATCACGATGGCTGCCTGGACTTTGAGGAGTTCTATGCGATGTCTCTGCGCAATCGCTGGATCATGCGCCGGGTGGTGGCTCGCTACTGTCGCCATGTGGTGGCCCCGCGGCAGCCCAAGGCGACGGATGAGGTGGATGGGGAGTACGAGCGCCAGATGTCGCTCTGCCCGCCGCCGCTCACCATGATCATCTTCTCGATTGTCGAGATCATCGCCTTCCTGGTGGACGTCATACACTTTCAGGCTGATCCCGAGTACGAGGGCAATATCGGTGAGAGTGTCAACGGGCCGGCAGCGACGCTGTGCATCTATAATCCCTACAAGCGCTACGAGGCCTGGCGCTTCGCCAGCTACATGTTCGTCCATGTGGGACTGCGCCACCTGCTGATGAACCTGATTATCCAGATCTTTCTGGGCATTGCCCTGGAGCTGGTGCATTCGTGGTGGCGCGTGTCTCTGGTCTATCTGGCCGGCGTCCTTGCCGGCTCCATGGGCACCTCGCTGAGCAGTCCGCGCACCTTTCTGGCCGGCGCCTCGGGCGGCGTGTACGCCCTGATCACCGCCCATGTGGCCACCATAATTATGAACTACTCGGAGATGGAGTACGCCATTGTGCAGCTGTTGATCTTCCTGGTGGTCATCTTTACGGATCTGGGGAGCTCGGTGTATCATCATCTGACGGATGAGTACGATCAGATTGGGTATGTGGCGCATCTTTCGGGCGCCGTTGCCGGTTTGCTGGTGGGCATCGGGGTGTTGCGCAACCTGGAGAAGCGACCTTGGGAGCGCATCCTCTGGTGGATAGCCGTCATCGTGTACTTTGCCCTGATGTTCACTGGCATCCTGGTTCACATCTTCCTGCCTGATTACTTTCCTAAGCCAGCGTATAATTAGGTTTTAATTCCGTTGCCAAAGGTCTTATTTATTCTGGAACATGAACCCTGAAGGTTGTGTTTTCTACCTAAAATATAGGTAGTGTTTTTTTTCCCACTCTTATCTTGAAACAAAAGTATTACTTATATTTTGTATTTATTTTTATAATTAAGCTCACATATTTAAACATAAAAAATTGTCAACTGAAAATGAAAACTGGGAGCTTTTTTGGGCTTTAATAACTTGTCTACCAAGGGGGTTTCCCTAATAGCTACAGCCTAGAGCCGGAACTTTGGCAAAGCTGAGGCCACAAGCTATTATCCTGGCCAAAAGCTAAACCATTTCCTCCACCATTTACTCCGAAAAGCTCTTTCAACAGCGAACTTCGATCCGAGAATCACCCACTGTTGGTTAACAGAAGAGCCACCACAGCCAGCCGCCGGACGGGACCTCCTTTGGCTCCCCGGAGAATGGGGGAGCTGGGCCACTCCATGCTGATTGCCAGAAAGCCAAGCCATGTTCAGGCCGCAGCTAGCTTGGCCCGATGGTGGGTCCAAATCATTGGGAACTCCCGCTGGGCAGGGGCTTCACACCCACACCCACACCCACACCCACACCACCCCCCCGCATCGAAGTGAAAACAAGCGAAATTTTTGTGTTATATTTTATGTTAAACATTTATTTCATTATGTTTTCGGATGTCCTAATGCGGTCTGTCTGCCACCAGGCTCCGCCCGCCAGCACCGCCCACTGGTGACTGGCCACCCGCCAGGATCCATCATCAATCAAGTGGCTCTGGTGGCTCTGGATATCTGGTGGCAGAAAGCAGGAAAGCAGGGAAAGGGGGAGAAGGAGAAGGAGGGACAGGACAGGACAGGGCAGGACAGGATAGGACAGGACAGGACAGAAGAACCGAGGACGAGGGAAGGTGGGTTCAGAGTCCAGCTCGTAAAGTGGAGAAAGATTGAAAGAGATTTTAGTAGCGCTTGGATCCGGATGGGAGATTGAAGATTGAGAATTGAAGATTGGAGCTGTGTGTGGTGTTAATGCTAGGTATTATTCGTGTACTCACATAGAAATGCATCACATTCACGTTTGTTTTTTGTTTAGTTAGTAGCTTGGCTTGTCAAAGCAACAACACACTGACATCAATAATATATATATCTATTTGAATATAGCATATCCGAAAATCTATGTTTAATCGTCCTATTAGCCGAGCATGGCGATTTACATCAATAAATTCTTGTTTATTCATTGTTGAAATGTATTCAATGTTGCACATTAATTGTAGACACAGATACACGGATATATAATCGGTATTGTATAGTGTATGCATTGAGTGTGTACGGATATTCAATTTATCTTAAAAACTAACATTAAAAATCTTCGATTTCCACTGGGACATTCATGATATTCCCGCCATCTGGCATCTCTGGGGACGGGATGGGACGGGTCCTCCTCCTCGTCAGCGTTGGATTGGCAATACGATCTCAAAAACTATAGCTATGTGTAGGGAGACTACTTTTCGGAACAATACTTAATGTCTATGCCTGCCCAGTGCCCAGTTCCCAGTGCCCGCCCACCATTTATTCGTCGCTCTCCGCTTAATTAACCTAATACTACCAATATGTGTCCATGTACTAGGCTCTGCCGCCCCCTCCCCCCCTCTGGGTGTGTAGAAGTGTGGTAAATACTTTCTTTCGTCAGTTTGAAACCGGAACGAGACTTTTACACAAATATAGTATATTGTATATGGTTTAGTTAGTACTGCGTGTGGTTCCATCTGTGTTGTGTGGTTCGCCCTTTGGCCTCTGTAAGATTTCATTGTCGCTTGTAAATACACATCAAACATTTAGTAATCGGTAAATATATATGTATGTATGTGTATATATGTGATTAATTAGGTAATTGCCGAGCCACCCTAAGGGTGTCGATACATCGAGTACTTGTACACGCAATATGGACTTGACACTCACTTACAAATCTATGGTAAATATATTCTTGGATGTGTCTCTGGGTTTGGCTTGCTCCTGAACCGCCTTCCTTCATCTCTCTGCTTTCCTCTTTTTCAGAGCTAATACTGTCTCTGGCCCAAGCCCAAGCAATTATGCCCCCAAACATCATCGTCAATATCATCAATTTCAACGCATTGCATGGCTAATATCAAATGATAATCCTTACTGGCTAGTGACTACATCTAGCTCGGCTTCAAGTTCAACTCGTTCGTCGGATTCGCTTCCGCCTTCGATTCTCGATCAATCTGCAAAAATTTCACCCTTAATTCATTGTCTGATTCCTAGGGAATGCCAAAGCTAACTAATTTATCAATGTGCCTGCCATTCGAATGTCCTAATCCCTATGTCCTAATCTCTATGGACTCGCTACTCGTTACTCGCTCTTAGTGGGTCGTTTGTCTCACGTCACTCGTTACTCTTCGTTTGTCGTCTGTCTCATTAATGGTATCTCAACGTTCGTCGAATGTCCTAAGCCCCAGCACCTAATCTCTATGGACTCGCTACTCGTTAGTCGCTCATTGTGGGTAGTCCGTCTCTCATCACTCTTCGTCCGTCTTCTGTCTCTTGCTTTGTTAGTTACTCGTTACTGGTAGCTCGTTACTCGTAGCTCGTCATTAGTCACTCATCGTTCGTTACTCGTAGCTCGTCATTATTCACTCATTTTTCGTAACTCGCCACTCGTCGCTTCTCGCACCTCCTGCTGTTGTTGCTTGGAAACCTTCGTCTGCTTAAGATCAACCCCACTGGTGGGGGACTCTCTGTAGCTCCTTTCACCTGACTTGTACTCCCCATTCCTGACTCCTTACATATATATATATCATATATCCTGCCTTCTAACTTGTGACTTGTGAAACCGGAACTGAAACGTTTTCGTTTTAAATGTACACTCGGGTAACTACTCCGCCTGGCTTCCGTTTCCGGAACAGAGCTAGCTCCTCCAGGCCTACGGCTATTCATATGGATGCTGGATCCCCTGACGGATCAACAAATCAATTTAAAACGGAGGTGAACTCCGTATTGTCTTACTATCTATAGCTTATTTTTTTGATAACATGTATATGCATGTGTGTGTCCAGAAGTAGCAGGTCAAGGGCTACAGGATACAGGATACAAGAGCGGGATGCGGCCTGGAATCGATCTGAGAAATAATGCCGAGTGGAAATGGGAATCCATAACATAATGCCAGATCGTTTCCAGTTCTGCCAAACTGAGGGATCATGGAATGCGGAATGCGGAATGCGGGGATAAAGGACTCTGAACTCGGAACTCGGGGTAGTATGCGACTTGTGACTCGCCTACGGCTTCCTCTTGCGCTTGGCAAACATCTGGGACCACAATCAGAATCACACATTCGATGATTTCGGTACGGCACCCGTCTCGGCTCCGGGACCTCGGGCTCGGCCCTCCGGCTGCCCTCGCTGCTCCTCCAGCTCCTGCCGCTCCCTTAGCTCCTGGTGCACCTCGTCGCGGTCGGGCGACACCTGCTCCAGATGAATCTGGACAATGTGCTCCTCCTCATCCTCATACGCCTCCTCTGCTGTCGGGCCCTGCTCCTCGAGATCGCGGGCCAGTGTCTCGCTGCGCTGCAGGCGACGCTTGTTCGAGCCATTCCTTGCCACCGGCACTCGGATATTGAACTCATCGTCCACGCTCTCGATTCTGTCCAGGTGCGATGCACCTTGGGCCTGAGCTGCAGCGGCGGCGGCGGCGGCACTGGTAGAAGGTCCATCGCCGATCTCGGTGGAGCCGCCATTGGCACCATTGGAGGAGTTCTGCCGCCGACCATTTCGCCTTCCCACCGGCGCATCCTGCAGAGCCAGTCGCTCCATTTCCAGGCGCAGCTCTCCCAGCGTGGCCGAGGCAAAGCCGGGACGCTGTGTCTCATCCACATGGACGAGGACGAAGGGCAGCTTCAGCGACAGCTCGCCACCCATGCCGCTGAGGGTGAGCTTCACCTTTACGTAGTACGACACGTAGATGGCGAAGACATTGCGCTCCTCGGTGCCGCCGGATGAGTTCGAGTTCGAGTTGCCGGCTGGATGAGCGGACTGAATCTGCTGGCAAGTGGGCGCCTGATACTGGTGCGGATGGGGCGTCACCAGAGCGGGACTGGCCAGGGGATGGCCTGCCAGCAGCTGGGCATTCTGGAATCCACAATGCGGCGAGCGAATGGCCGAGGCGGCAATGGCTCCGGTGATCTCGTCCGGCTCTGTGCTGCGTTGCAGTGTGTCCTCCAGGGCGATCCAGTTCTTGGTGGGTCCACGCTGCGGCCGAAGCTTCACCACAGTGTTCAGCGAGGCCCCGGCGGCCACAGTGCGATCCACCGGTGGTGTAATGTTGTCCGAATCGGCGACCACGTTCTTGAACTTGCCATTGTTGAACATGCACACGTCCACGTGCTGAATGGCACAGACCTGGAAAGGGAGAAAGGAGAAGAGGTTTTCAGTGAGGGGAATCCCCGAGGGAAATGTTTTATATGGAAGGAATATATGGGTGTAGAAAGGCGTCTTTGTATGGCATATGTAAAGGTCATTTCTGTGGTACCACAGGCCATTTCAAGTGGCCTTGCGTTTAATGTCCGCCAGCCAGGAATCCGCCTCCAGGAACACAAGCCAGTGGGCAATATGGAATCGCTTGGGCAGTGGCTAAAGGAAGTACCCTACATTTAGGGATCTTGTACTGTTTGGTAGCTTTGAGGGATTTATAATGAGGAAATTTAAAGAAGAAGGAAACTGGTTTCATCGTTTCCATTTTACTTCAACTTTCTTAAGTTAAATCCTGTAAAAAAAACACAGTGATATCAGTATATAATAAATAAATAAAAGAGCATCCTGGTCCCGGTGTGTTGGCTATTGATTTCCCATAATCCCGTCTGCTTTTTGGGCCCCCTTGGGTCCTGTTTGTTTTTGGATAAGCACAAACGATGTCGAACATTATTTTATGGCCTCGGCCGGGAATGTCTCTTTGGCCCAATCTCCCACCCAATCAACGATAATGCACTCAATTACCGGCCATTCAAGTGGCCGTGCAGTGAAAAGCCAAAAGCCAAAAGGGAAAACCAGGCAAAAAATAACAAATTAAACCCAGGATTGCCCACATTTATTGACGTTGCCCCATCAGAGTCGTTGGCTGACCTGCTGTCCACTGCTCTTTATGTGCAATTTAGCCGCCAAAACAAAGAAAGCCAAAAAACTAGGCCCTCATATTTAGCCTTGTATTTGTGTTTTTTCATAGACAATGTTCTGGGTTTTCCAGTATTGATATTATTGATGTTTACACCGCCATAAGCTTTGGTTTTTTGTTTTTAATCTAAATCAAGCATTGAGGAAATTAAAATAAAAGTCAACATGTGTTTTCTTTTCATTCTCAAAAAATGTATTAACAAAATCCTGACACCGATTCTGCCTTAGAAATCGTTCCACCTTATTTCCCCAGGAATTCCTTGCATAGAAATCAGCCAGAGATGGTTTCAAATGAATTCCTAGGCTCTTTATAAGTACACATATAATTACAAAATAAGCATATACTCCTGAGAAAAACACCTGTAAATTTCCCTTTCATTTCATCTATGGGGACTTTGCACATGTTGGCAAAATCAGAACTCTTGCGAGTTTGGTTTGGCGAAAGGATCCTGGCTTATCCCCGACTCCGGACGGGGGGCAGGTGCCGGTTTTCCCAGAGACAACGAGAATGAGGAGGATTTCTCCTCCACGTGCCGCCTTTTACGGACTTCAAAGGACAGAATGCCAGGCCAGGATGTCATGCCATTTCACTCCCGTCCTCTGCCATTGTTGGCGTTGCGGCAGTCCGGTGGCAGATCTAATCGGAGATACGCTTTGGGTTTGCCAAAGAGCCGAGGCAGGGAGCAGAGGGATCTGGGGCACCCATCCAAACTGGTCCCCAATCGAAATGAACAATCAAAATCTTTCATCGACTGTCTCAATTCACAATTTCATTCATTTCCCTATACTTATATACACCTTAAATGTCCACCGACCACTTTTTGATCATTTACACTGTTGAAAAATGCAAAACTTGTACTTTTAGGGATGGATTTTTGTAGATTTTTAAGGTGCAATAAAGGTGATATTAACCAATGATTTACAACATCTACCTTGGCCACATAGAACTAGGATTTCAAGGGCACAAAACTTCCAATATTTTCCAAAATTTTAAATATTTTTTTGTACTGCATATTCCAGTCCCTTTTGTGCGACACTTGCGGGAGTTTCAATTGGCTGGGGTTTGTGCGGGGACTTGTTGCTCGGTCCTGTCCTGAACCTCCACCCATCCAGAACAAATGTCCAAGTTACCCAAGGACCCGCCATGGGGCACCAGCCGCCGCCGCCGCTGGTAACTTTTGACATTTGTTGGGTGACTTTGGTGAAAAACACAAAAAGTACAAAGCAATCTCGGCACACACACTCGCAAAATATACATATTTAATAAGGCGCAAAGTGCATGATGAAAATAAAGAAAACGAGTGGCAGAAAATACAACAAAATATATGTACTTAACATACATATATAATATGTATATATATAAGCAGGAGCAGGAGGCGGTGCCATCAAATCAAATCGAATTATGCGACTGCATAAAAGATGGCAGCAACTTGTCACAAATGGACAAGGACGAGCAAGGACGAGCAGCTGGGAATGCCATTTGCTATTTGCTGTTACACAAAAACAATTCAGAGACACTGCATTTGACAAACAGGAAGCCCCACAGAGGCTATTAATTATGCAAATCAGATGCCCGTTTAGTTTTTCCGCTTTTCCACTTTTCCGCTCTTTCCGTTTCAAAGTTAAACAAGAAAGGAAAAAAAAAATGTTACATCGTAAAAATTGTAAAAAATTTTCAAAAAAAATAGATATCGAGTTTCTCCTATTAAAACTAGGAAGAATCGGATGATTTTAGGCCGAGTTATGATCAAAAAAGCTTCAAGGTTTTAGGGATTTGTTAGCAAAAAAATTACCCACTCTTTTCCAATAAAACTAAGGGGTTGCATCGACAAAATTGTAAAAATTTTTCAAAAATTTAGATATCCAGTTTTGAATGCAGAAACGTTCTCCTATTAAAACTGGGAAGGAAACCAAACCAGGCTGAAATCTGATGATTTTAAGCCGAGTTATGATAAAAAAACCTTCAAGGTTTTAGGGATTTTTAAGCAACAAATTTACCCACTTTTTTCTAAGGGGTTGCATCGTCAAAATTATAAAAAAAAATCGAAAATTTTGAAATTGAGTTTTGAATGCAGAAACGTTCTCCCATAAAAACCAGGAAGAAAAAACCAAACCAGGCTGAATATGGATGATTTAAGGCCGAGTTATGATCAAAACAGCTTCAAGGTTTTAGGACTTTTTTAGCAAAAAATTGACCCACTCTTTTCTAATAAAATTAGGGGGTTGCATCGTCAAAATTGTAAAAAATTTTCGAAAATTTAGAAATTGAGTTTTGAATGCAGAAACGTTCTTCTATTAAAACCAAGAAGAAAAAACCAAACCAGGCTGAAATCGGATGATTTTGAGCAGAGTTATGATCAAAAAACCTTCAAGGTTTTAGGGATTTTAAAGCCAAAAATGTTTCAATTTTTTTCAAAGAAACGTAAGGGGTTACAGTTTTTTTTTTTATATCATTCTGGTCAAAGTTAATCGTTGAGGTCACTGGGCTTTAATTAATCTTTATGGCTCAAGCAAAGGGCAAGTGGCGAGTGCCTTGTCCTTGGGGAACGCTTTAAAGTCAGCCCTGCGATTGATATATGGCTGGCGGATCGTTATTTACGCCCGCAGACAAGTCGCTGCCATGTGTAAATGTCATAACTTGTATCTGTCGCTGACTCTGTATCGACGGGGACTGTCTGCTGCTGCTGCTCCTTGGCCACCTATTCTGGTCCCTATTCATCGGCGAACAATGTGCTGTGAAAGTACTGCGGTTACAATAAAAATAAACAATAACATTTGATGGGGGGGGACGGGCACCATAAAACATTTTCCACAGCGCACTCAAGTCCTGGCTGCACTCCTCCTCCTCTGCGGAGGACTTGCTGCCGTCTGCATTCTCCCATTTCGATGCGATTCCATTCGATTCGATTCCATTCGATTCGATTGTCTCCTGTCAGGCTCGAGCTGTGTTTGCGTTATGCATTTTGCATTAGCCTCGAGTTCCATTTCCATTTCTTGCGGATTGCTCTGGCTTTTTGTCCCCCCTCTCGTGTGCTTAATATCCGGTGCGTAATTAAATGGGGGCCACCTGACTTGCCCCCTTCGACCTAGAGGCCTTGCCAGAGCTTAGACACAATCGAGCGCAACTCCTCCTGTTTCCCTTAGAAAAGTGGTAGAAGTGGTAAAGGTTCTGTCACAGTTTTTTCGGAGGGATAAACTGTCAGTTAATAACAATTGAGGCGGGTAAGTAGCTGTAACTTGCAGTTAGTCATCTGATGCAGAAGGATTAGCTGAAAGGGGAGACCCTAACCGTTGGTTAATCTACGGATTAAGTGTAATCCGTGCAACTAAAACACAAAATATGCATCACAAAGTGGCTAGAAAGTGCAAATCAGATTAGTTGAGGCTGCTGCGGCCACCGTGCTAAGCGTTTTGCGTAACGCGCAACGTGTCCTGCGGTTACGCTCACCTGTCGTCCTCAATCCCTGCACACTGCTGACCACGAATTTGTTAGCGTGTGCGTGTGGTGGGGGCAGTAAGCTGTCAGGGTGGCCCAGCCCAGCGGAGGAGGTTGACAATGCCAGTTCGAGGGGGGATATTTGGTAATTCGGGAAATTCGGATATTCGGAAATTCGGATACGAAAAAAGGGATAAACGAGCGAGTCGGAGGGAGGTTTTCAGGATTAGGCCAAAGCCAGGCGCAGTGCGAAACTGTATCATACTTTTGTGCCAGTCCCATTTCCCCTTTAAATACGAAATGTCCTTGAAGGGAGGATGCCTGGCCATGCAATCCAAGGGTAGGAATAGGGGGAGTGGCACAGAAAGCGGCCTTTGGGGCACAATAAAAAGCCGAGACGGGCGGAGGGATAAAGCCCATAAAATGTATAAACACAATTTTCACTTCAAGCAAGTCTTTTGCCAGCCTTTCACTTTGTTGCTCGGGACTCGGTAGAGAGATTGCACTGGAAATTTCCTTAGCCTGCTCCTCCGCACACATATTTGCATGTATTTATCCTGAGCTTGAGCTTGGGTGTGGGTGTGTGTCTGCTTGTGTTTTTTCTGTGTGTGTGGAGTGTGTGCTTTAAGGAATCGCTTGGCAGGCATTTCATCCCTTTGCCAGCGGACACCTGGCGTATGCGTAATCCTGCACTTGCTCCCAAAGCATTTCCTGACTTCATTAACTGGCTGGGCGCCTCTCGAATCGGTATTCGGCAATGCCATAATTTGAAAATTATCTTAGATAATTGACTTAACAGCTATAATGCATTACCAGGTCAATGGGCAGTCTGGTGGGAGGTGAGGAAGGAACACACAGACCCAAACCCACACCCACAACACCCTCACCCTTTGATTGACCCCCGCCATTGTCATTCCACATCGAGAGTCACTGCTGAGTGGCTTTGATTAACTGTCATAAGTACGTATCCCTGACCCGACTCCGGGGGGAGTCCTTGTCCGGAGATTCCCCTTCGTTAGCAAGTAGCTAAACAGCTTATGAGCTTCATGGGGAGGCATTGGAGGGAGGGCAATGTGTATTACATTCCCCTGGACAACGCACATACGTAACTGAGATTTTTCCTACAGAAAGGAGATGAGGCGCCCCCTGCAGCTCCCGCTCCTACCCCCTAAGCCTTTAGCCGGAACAGCCAATTATCAACTGCAATACAAGGTAATTTCGCATCACTTGCTGCAAATTCTATTGTTTGCCAAATAAACGCATTACCTTAGGGGGGTGCAACCCTCTAAACAAATTGAAGGATGCACATTGCTGAACTGTTCCTGATTGGCAGACAGGGTGTGTTGCTGATTGGAGATTATTTTCCTTTGTGTTTCAGGGTATTTGAGCTTCAAAACTGCCCAACCGGACTCATTAGCGTGCCATCAAGCATGGCATTATTAGCTTGGGTAATAAGCTTATTTCAGGGTTTAATAAGTCAGCTTAAAAAAAAAAATAAACAGGAAATGGAAAGGGGAATTTATAGTTAGTTTCAGGAATCTTTTCTGGGGAAAATAGCTTTATTATGAGGAACTGAACTAGACGAGCCTGAATCCCAAGTACCTGCACATCTTTCACAACCAGTTAAATCACAAAGCAACAGTTTGCCCACAGCACCACGTTGCGTATACGTTATATGCAAAGTCCTGCACAGGCACAACATTGTTGGGGGAACTGACTGCGTAACCAAGGACCAAGTGGCAAGATGTACATAGCTGGGGGCTTCTCATGTGACTGGTTGCGAGTAGCATGTGGTTGAGGGAATGAAAATGGAAATGGGAAAGGGAATAAGGTGTATGGAAAGCTGGTCTCCAGCACTTACCCGCACTTTGCGGACCGTCTTGCGGCTGTCGTTCCTTATCTGGACGGTCACATTGACGTCCTCGCCATGCGTGTACCAGCCCTTGTCCAGGCTGGCCTTAAGACCCACCCGTCCGTCGTGGAGCAAGAAAGGTTTGTCCACAGAGCCCTGGGGTCCGCCGCAAGGACCCACACTGACGCCGCCAATGCCGCCGGTCACACCGGCTCCAGTGTGCGGCGGCAGCATGCTGTCACAGTGCTAGAAATTGTAAACGAAATATTAAGGATATACCAAGGATACAATAGATATGCAGCACTCACCTCCTGGAAGGACTTGCTGTAGTTGTGAAAAGGATCATTGGGGCACTTCTCAATCTCGCTCTTGCTGCGCCCAAAGCGACCGCTGAAGCGGAAGGATTTCGGTGAGAGACGCAGCTTGGGAAAGGAGTCGCCCCGCTTTGAGCCGCCGCTGGGCGGCTGTGAGTGCGAGTGTCCGTGGGAGTGGGAGTGGGGATGGTTGCAGGAATGGCCGCCGGGGTGGCACGGTTGCTGTTGCTCGCCCTCGGCACTGGTCGGGGGCGTGGCACTGGCCGGCGGTGACTGGGCACCATGCTGGCCACCAGCAAAGGCGGCAAAGTGTTCGGTGGCCAGGTTCTGGTGAAAGACGTCCGTGCGATAGATGACCCTCACGCCCATCTTGACGGAGGCGCGACGATGGAACTTCTCGTCGGTCTTGTCCGCTAAAGGAGCACAGGATCAAAGGATCACAGGATCATAAGAAATAAAGAAGAATGTAGGAAGGAGCAGGCAGAGCCAGGATGGAAAAGAAGAGAGAGCAAAGGATCCAGATTAGTAATTGTATCCCAGTGGGAGTCCCCGTTGCCGCCGCCGACGCTCGCTAAGGTTTTTTCTCAATTGGTTTTCAAGGATCTCCATTGCGAATCCTGCTTAATTTTTAGGTCTTAATTTTGTGCTCAAGGTCAGGTCCGTCGTGGGTCCGAATGCCAAATGATCATGAATGCGAGTAGTTATTAGCTTTGCCTCAGGCAGGCAGGCGGCCATGGAGACTGTTCACATATCACGCACATTTATTACGTAATGGGGGGGTCCACGTAATATGTGGACAGCCGCCAGGGGGCACACTTTACAAGGAACAAATCGAAATGGAACATTCAGAAATGGATGGAAGAGGCAGTGAGTGAGTGAGATGGATAGATGCAGGTCGGGGGGGGAGAGAGAGAGGGTTCAACATCAAGAGAGATCAATCACAACAACAACAGTTATGCTCAGGACACACTGAGACAGAAACACACAGAGAGAGGGAGAGAGAGAGAGTGAGAGCAAGCCACAACACCAAGAGAGGAAACAACAACAAGCTCTGAGCGAATACAGAGAGACACACACAGAGAGAGAGAGAGAGAAAGTTCGCTCATTCACATTCCCCCAACGGGACACAACATCCACATTTACATCCACATCTGGCCGCCAACCTGCTTACCTTCGGGGACCGAGCACAGACAGGTAGAGCAGCCGCGGCAGAGTAGCTCGAGGAGCCACCGGGTCAGCAGATTGTGACGCTTACGCCTGATCTTGGGGGCCGCGGCTCACATGGGCTCGTCGTCGCTAAGGGACTCTATGGGAATATTGGATAAGGGGGCGATACGAACGGGGATGAAGGGCGTGCGATAATGAAAATGGGAGGCTTAAGTTCAATGCGAGAGTGTGTGTACAGTGCGTGTCATAACCAACGCCGGTCTACTAACCAAACTCCCAACCTCAAACCCCAAAACCCCAAACCCCAAGTACTTGAATGTATGTATGAAACCGAAGTAAATAACCGGAAATTGTGTGGACAATGGGGGGAAGTTTGAAAGGAAGCCAGCTGCAGATGCTGCCTGGCATCGCAACATTGGTCAAATCACAGAGATCTGTAATTAAAGTAGCTCCTTCAGACTCCTTCAGCACAATGGCCACAATGCTTTTGTGTCCAGAGCAGCACGTCTTCGTCGTGTCCTGTCCTGTCCTGTCTTGTCCTGTTCAGTCCTGTCCTGCTGAAGGCTGCCCCTGGCTGATAGCGTATGATTATGGAGGAGAAACTCTGCGTGCCTGGCCTGGGGCCAGAGTGAGAGAGAGACACAGAGGAGAGAGAGCTTTGCATGCCACAATTGGAGGAGTGGCAGGACCACAACCACAAGCACGAGCAGGACTCATCTTGGCTGGGGGCTATGGCCAAGTCGCACACTTTCATTTAACAGGATATTGCATATCGCAGGCATGTCCCGACCAGCGAAAAAAAAAACAAAGAGCCTCGGAGCCGCGGGGTGCCACGGAGCAACTGAAACAATATCAACTCAAGTCCAATCTGGGGATCTGAATCTGAATCTGAATTTGAATCTGAATCTGGATCTGAGTCCAAGCCGAAGGCCTCGCATTTAATATTGATTTTATTTTCTTTATTAATCTTCGCTGTCCACTTTCGGTGTCCTCGGGGAAAAAAAAGCAAACCAAAGAAATAACGTTTATGCTGCTGGTTTCGGAGTAACAATTGCCAGGTACTCAGTGTCCTTTAAAAGAAGCTCTTATTAATCATAAAAATCAATAAATAAATCAATAAATTTAATCCCTAAATTTAATTCTTAGATCAATAAATCAATTAAAATAATAAATATTACAAAATATAAAAGAAAAACAATATGTAAATGAACTTATTAAACATCCCTTTTAATAAATTCCTAAAATAATGAAATTGTACTTATAAAATGGAAACTTCTTTGGCCATATCGAGTTTCAAGCGGTTCCAGGATACCAAAGCAAAGATTTGGGTGTTTGATTGTAAATAAATGGAAACACCTCCCCCATTGAAACCAGAAATTGTAGCTGCAGGTAACGTCGTTGGGTATACGAAAATAAAACAAAAACCGAGTGCCGAACGTTCGTTATACGAAAATCAATCACAAAATCTCCTCCTGCTGACGTCAGCGGGACGATGGAGTGGACGTGCCTGCCCGATGGACGGATGGCGGCAGATGGATAGATATTTATATACACTTATAATTGAGCTCCCATGGCACCCGTCTTGATTGTCGCCCAGTCACAGTCACAGAGTCAGAGTCACAGTCACGGTCGCCACATCCCGACTCCCATGGGGTCCTGTCGATGAGAGCAGATGAGGTGCTGGGTGCCAGGAGATGCCAGCAAATGCGAGTGTTGAGAGTGCTTCAGGTGTAGCCAGTCCCTCCTGCCCCTTGTCGGTGTGACCCAGTCCCAGACATTTCCCGACAGATTGTCCCCGTGTCCTTGCCCGTGTCCGTGTCTGTCTGCAAACCTGGCCAAGACTCCCCAAGTTGGTCTGCCATTTATTGTATCACTTAAGACATTGACCTACTTTAAATTCCTACATTTCCTGCCTTTTTTTTTCTAAGGTTTTCTTGACTCAAGTTAAGTAAATAGGCACGTAATTGCAGAAGAAATAATATTACAAAATTAAAGTAACTCTGTCAAAACGTTTTCCTTTAATTAAAGCCAAGTGAAAGCTCCTTTTTACGCGTACTAATATATTAGTTACATTTTTATATCGTACCTATATATTTAATAATTCAGCAGAAATACGAAAAACAATTCAATTAAATAAATTCCTGGATTAGAATCTGGAGCAATACCCCTCGTAGCCCCCTAAATAGTACCTTTGATTCCCTGTTTTGGTCCTGAAATCCTGTTAGCTGCCAAGACTCACCAATGAAGCAGCGGACATCGTAGCTGGTGCCGATCGGTGCTCCGTAGTAGCGCTTCGCCGGGACCAGCTGCACGCTGGGCGGTGCGTGGGCGGACAGCGACAGGGTGAAGGGATGGGCGCCATCGCCCAGGCGCTTCATCAAAGCCTCCTGCAAGAAAAGAGAGACACAGAGAGAGAGAGAAGGGGAATGAGTGAGTGAGGGTGAGATGCTGCCATCGTTTTAGCATTTTGATTGATTCTCGCAGGAGCCGAAGCTCCAGTCCGTGGCCAGAGTCTGCGTAATTGCCTCAGTTACAGAAAATGCCACCGAAGCGAGTTTGAATCGGATATGTTTATTTATTTATCGCTTTAATTATGCATTTCGGCCTTGTGTTGTTGAGGCTCAAAACAAAGCGAAAATAAAATTGTTTGGCTGAAGCTGCTTCTTTGTCCGTCGCTGACTCTGATTCGGATTCGTTTTCTGTGTTATTGCCAGGCATTTCATTTGCATTTGATTAAGCACATCGGTATACATAAATATACCCACAAAGGGGCCACAGACTGATGTACATAAGTGTATTAAAGTGGACCTTGTTATGAAGTACGAGAAATGAATATTAATAACTGACAAATAGGAATTTACTTGAAAGGAGTATACTATTTCTTACATGTTTACCAGTTCGTTTAGTATTTTATTTGCCTTTAATAAAGCAAATTATATGGTTTTAATTAAAAGAATATATTATATTATACATTATATTATATATTATATTAAATAATATATTTTATATTATATTATATTTTATATTATATTATATATTGTACTAATTATTATATTATATATTATTTAATATTTGACTTTAATAAAACCTTGCAAATCCAAATCAAAGCCCACCCTAATGTGGCCTGGTATACGCATTCATTTGCCAAGGACTAAACGCTGGCGCGTGTACTTATTCCCAGGTTGCCTGGGACAACGGAAGCCACAAGGACACTGAGATACGCCCGGACCCGGGCCTGGGCCTGGTCCTGGGCCTCAAAGGATAATGATTATGGGATTTATGCGTCGGGATGCAAGTGAGCAAGCAAGTGGGGGAAAGGAAGCTAAGGACTTGGATGCGTGAACTTTACCATTCGATAGCCCTGTCATTGTGCGGCGTTTTGAGCCGTCTCCGATATCCCTATTCCTTGTACTCGCCCACCCCGCCTGACACCTACTTGGCCGTCTTGGCCGTCTTGGCCGTTGTCCTGGCAGCTAGCCTCCAGTGAAGTTATCCTGCTTTCCAGCTATCCTGCAAGCCACTCCCTTTGAATTATAATCAATAGCTGGCGAATCTCTTTGCTCGGCCCCCATCAATCTATCGAATATATACAGCAACAAGTTGTTGCTTTTTTGAGATATATATGTATATACATACACTCAGGGAAATAGGGGATAATGAAGAAGCGGCAAGCTAGATAAATTAGTAAGGTAAAAGTTAGTTTGTCCCACTATCAATGCCACAAAAAGGCCTAAAAGTACTCTTGTGATCTATGCTTTTTACACTCGCCTTGCAGCTAGTTTCTAGCCTTTTCTCCCAGTGTCTTATTTCCTCTAAGCAAGCATCCCGGGAACCCATCATCACTTCTGTTTGCCTAGGCCTATTTTTTGAACTGTTCTTCTCTCTTTTTCTCTCTCCCTCCCTCAGCCAAGTTATTAAAATCAAATTTATTTAATTATGCGAACGCGCCCCTCGTTGCTGTCCCAAAGCGGCTACCGTTGCCAGCGAGTCCTGGAGCCAGGACTTTGGGCTAAACAAATTCGTTTGGAAGCCAGGGGGCCGCCGCGTCCCTTTTCGTGGCAAATAAATTATTCCTTGTCAAATTTAATAAAAAAATGTGAAAAGTTGAATTCGAAAGTTTGCTGGACCCAAAAAAAAAAAACAAGGTCTTTGGAATTTGTAGAGAGCCAATGGCAAACATTTGTTTGGCTTTTAGCTAAATTAAATTGATTTTCAATTGCTTTAAGTGCATCGAACTCGTAGGGTTCCGAGGAACAACAGATACAAATATATATTTCAATGCGCACGTGAGATGTCAGCTTCCGGCGTCCGGAGTCATAAAAATCCAAGAGTCCGGGTCCGGTCCTTCGAGTGGCTCCAAGGACTTGGTCGTGTGCCTGGCCTCGTCAGTCAGTTCGTCATAAGGAGAGTTGGTTTTGAGTAAGAAGTCTTATCGGGAGGAGAAATCAAATTAACTGCTAGCTTGACTTGTTAACTAAGGCTTTCTAATTAGTTTTTAATGTTTTAAATCAAATTTAAACTAATAAGAGACGATATTTCAATTAAATATCGATGACTGCACTATAGTATCGTTAAAGCTGAGCCGGAACCCATCCAGGACCCAGCCAGTTTCCATCCCAGTTGAAATTTCAGACGCCTCCCCAGCTGGGCAACGCGCTGCCCGGCAATGAGGTGCCAAATGATGGCGCTGCAAAGCTCTGCAAATTTGCCAATTATTCATGGTCGTCCTGGCGCAGCGAGGCGTTCTCCCTGGCTCCCTGGATTGAAATGGAAGGAGGGAGACCCCCAAAGCTGCCCGCAACGTCATCAATTGTTAATGCTGCCGCCGCCAAAAGTTGGACTCCGACTCCGACCTCGACCCGGTGCTACCGGCATGCATAATTTCAATTACTATGATTACCTGCAGGGGACTGAGTGACTCCGGCGTTGGCTCCTCGAGACGCGGCCAAATCTGATGCAGCGACATGATGGCCTCGTTGCAGAACCTCAAACCCATCACCTCCTCGTCCTCGCGGCCATAGCTGGAAGAGAAAAACAGGAGGAGGATCTCTTAGTACAGACAGGAATCAATAGCAAGGCAGGATTTTGCCTGGCTGTAAACTCAAAAAACAAATCAATAGATATCGCAACGGGGCGTATGCGTAATCTCACCGAAATGTGAGCGTCAACTGGGCGTATACGCGATATCCCTGGATGGCCTTGGGGTCCACGTAGACAATGCCGCGCAGCACGGACGGATTGTTGCCGGTGAGCGTGATCTCGCGGGTGGGCAGATACAAGGTGAGCACACAGTTGGGCGAGGTCTTCTTGTAGACCCGCTGGGTGCCGAACTCGTCCCGGTGGGTGGATCTAAAAGGGGGCGGAAGAGAAAAACAAAGGGAGAGAG
Organism: Drosophila nikananu; assembly: GCA_008042635.1. Classification (NCBI taxonomy): domain Eukaryota; kingdom Metazoa; phylum Arthropoda; class Insecta; order Diptera; family Drosophilidae; genus Drosophila; species Drosophila nikananu. Next base: position 11,256 of record VNJV01019100.1, on the reverse strand, counting down.
AGAGAGAGGGAGATTGGGAGAGCGGTGAGACTGGGCCACAAGGCAGGGCGGCAGCCGCCAGCAGGCGGTGCTCAATGGCAAAAAACAAAGGCCAAACTCAGCAGCAATAAAAAAAAACAAGGTGGCATCTAAAAAGTTAAGTTAACATTCCATTGTAAACAAAATAACAAACGCATACAGTCGAACTTCCCTAACTTGAACTGTTGCCAAGACTTCCTGGGAAGGATAAACCACATTTTCCGATGGGAAAAGCTAACAGCTTACTTTGCAATACGATTACAGTTCAGGTCATTGAAGTTCGACTGCTCACTGCTCTAAGCAATATAATATAATATATATTAATAGAATAATAATATAAAAGCAACAGCTACCAAAAGTCAAGTTAAATATCAAAATTCTAGCCAATTGGTTGATTCTTGATGCCAAATCTAAAATTTGGATTTCGAATTTCGAATATGTGAATCAAACGGAATCTGAATAAATAATTATGGGTAATAAATTCGTGGTTGCTGATGATGACTTCATGGGCTCAAAATGGGCAAAAGTGCTCGAGTGTCCACTGTCTCGGGTGGGTGGTGGGTGGTGGTGTGCGTGAGGGTGTGTGTGTGGTGTGGTGTGTGTGTGTGTAAGCGGTGGGGTTAAGCCAAATGTTGCCCCTTTTTTGGTGTTGTATGAAAATAGTGCTAGTTTTTTTTGTTAAATTGTTTAATATTTACATAAAAGCAAGCTTGCCAATTTCAAGAGTTCAACTCAAAATAATGTTCTCTTTAAGCCAGATACAGTTTCATTTTGGTCCAAAGTCTTGGCCAATCCATTAACTTAAAATTTAATTTGGAATTTTGTGAGTTTTTTTGGAAACTAAATTTAAACAAATGGAAAACAACGTATTTTGGTGATCTTACAGCTACAAACTCTCTATTCTAGTTTATTTCTAAGCTCTAAGAGCTGTACAAACTTAGACTAGGTGGAAATTCTGGGTACAGAGTTTAACTAGGAGGAAATTCTAGGGACACAGGCGAATACGCTGGGTTCTGGGCATGAAAAAAATGCTTAAGCTATGTGACAAAAGCCCTAAAACTTATTTCTAAAATATATTAAACGGTGTAGCTAAGGATTATATTTAGATTTGAGTCGTAGGAGGGAGTATAATAATTATTATTCTATGAAAATTATCTGTGAAATGTGTTTTAAGATCAACTAGCTAGTCCATGTTGTGAGTATTTACTAAGCTTTATTTTATATACCATTACAGATCTAAGGAATTGCGACTATGAAAGAGAGATTTGAGCTGTGCTCGGGTATCATGAAGGGATTAACTGCTATACAGAAGCCCAGGTAAGTTGTCAGCCAATTACTTTCGTGAAACTGCTCTTTTCTGTGATATAATGAGGGATAAATTTATCCAGCCAGTCCAAGTCCACACATTCAAAGTGCTTGGTCAGCTGTGCAGTTCGGGGGGCTCATTAATCATTGACTCAATTATGGCCTCGGGGCAGCCGCAACATGTTGCTCTTCACACGCCCCCCGGAGGAAGTCGGGAGAGATCCGCCTTTCGACTGGACACACTAAACGGCTCTGGGCCTCCAGCTCTTGTGGCAAAAATTAGAATGCAGTCAATTTGGCAAATTATCGCTGGCTTTCGGTCCAGCTGCCATCAGGATTTTGTACAAATTTTGATGGGGGGACACATTCATTGATTCTCTGTGGTCGAAAGGGCCTGGGGAAAGCCTCTGCGGATGAATTGCCAAGCGGAACGGAATGTGCTGCCCGAAACTGCGGTTTAGCCACGTTTTCTGTCCTTTCAAAGCCACTTGCTTTGGACCTTCTCTAGTTGCCAATGGGACTGTCTGTCCCTACAGTGGAAAAAAAACTGGGGGAATGTTTAGAAAACAATCCTGTTTCTGTTTCTAAATATATCCTCCCCTGATGAGTGAATTTTCCTTGTTACAAAAGTCTTCTTGGAATATACATTCCAGTTTTTTTCAGTGCCCATGCACTGCACACGCACAGGTGAGCAATTAGCAGGTGCTGCATCTGCAATCAGCGCAGCAGCAGCTTTTCCCGCTCTAGAAACTGTTTTTGGGGGAGCAGCAGAAAATATGCAATCAAAATTCCTGACCCATCATCGGGCCCCCGGGAACGAATGCAGAGATAAAGCGGACCCAGGACCTGGGACCTAGAGGACCTCCTGCCAATTAGGCCACCGCTAAGGGTTTTAATTAGTTTCATTTTTTGATCATTGGCCATCACCAAAATGTAGCCAAATTAAATTTGTTGTCCTTATGGCAAATGGAAATGTATAATTTTGCAGGACAAAGGGAAACTATTTTCCAAAAAAATTACCAATTAGCAAGGCTCAACTTTGGTGGTGCCTCCCAAATAGGTCAGACAGGTTGTGGGGTATTTATAGAAGTTCTGCTTTTTATATACCTAAACCTCTTTATTTATAGGGGTAGGTAAAAGTTTTCCTGTTTTCTGAGCTGGTTAGGACTTTACAGCATTTCTTGTTTTGGACTCTCTAGGACTCTCTTTAGGGAGGTTTCTCTGGGGTTTAGAGCACTGGCGAATGCAGCTCTATTTTGTGGCAACTAGCAGCTGCAAATAGCTGAAAAAGGACACAGGGAAAGCTATCACCAGCTGTCCAGGGAGTGGACAGAGATGGCTTCAGAGACCGCAGGTTACCAGCCGCAGGCAAGGTTTTGGTTGGGTTTTGGTTGAGCTGAAGCCAAGGCTGAAACTGAAGCTGAAGCTGAAGTTAAAGCTGAAGCTGAAGCTGCAGCTGGAGCTGGAGTTCTTCCCCAGCTAAGCGCATAATTAAAATGTAATGCGGCAGCGCGGTGAAAGGCCAGGGGAAAAAAGCGAAACTAAGGTTTCAGCTTTCAGCCTGACTGCTGCTTCCCACGGCTCTGGCTAGGCATCACTTCCCTGCGGCGTTCGAGGGCCTCGAAATAAAGCCAAAAATTCCAATGCTCGCGGCTGAAGGATGCGCTGCGGATTGCGGCGGCCGATAGATTCGCAGACAGCAGAATACAGCAGCAGGCTGCAGGCAGCAGGCTGCAGGCAGCAGGCTGCAGGCAGCAGGCTGCAGGCTGAACAAACAAGGAGAGCTTCTATTTTGGCATAATAAGTACTACGTACGCGTATGCCGGCGCCAACTTTTAATTACACTCGAACATTTGTTGTTGTCGAAATTCATTTTGGTTCGTAAAAAGTTTCACCAAACCCACTCGATATTAAGTTTCGCGTTTTCAATTCAGCCAACCAAATGACAGTTGGGAAATGGATATTAAAGGGGCGTTTTCAAAGCACCTGCTTTGCTGTTAAGGCATATTTTTAAAGGGAATTTAATTTAATTTAGTCTCACTTGCTGCTTACTGAAGAAGTAGTTAGCCCCTTGCCTGTAATTCCAATTAAAGTTAACTTTAACTAGTTTGGTAGCTGCAAACTTTCAGCCCGATTATCCTGGCTCCTTGCTGGCTGCAAGTGTAAATTCAATTTGTGGCCAGGTGGCAGAGGGATATAAGCAAGGTTTAATTGGAATAAAAGGCGGCACACAGATAGATTGCATTGTCAGGAGCTCACAAAACAAAACACAAAGTCTCTGGCAAATGCTTTACCAATTACTGGCTGGCGCACAATTGCCAAATAATTTGCAGTATTTATCAAAACGGAAAATATGAATAATTGGAAATGCAGCAAATATATATCGCATTACAGGGCAATCCCTTAATTAAGGACATTTATGGGCAAAAAGGTATTCCTACCAGGAATTTGAAAATTAATATTGTTTTTGGGGCTAGAAACTGCACTCCACACCAAGGGCATGAATCTCGCCTCGATAACTGACACCTGAGGCTTTGACACTTTGGCTTCCATCAAAACCAAGCTAACCGCATCCACCTGTGCATCCTGTCCCACATCCGGGTAATCCAGGACTATGACTGGGATTGATCGATTGGGCCTGGTAATTGCTTTTAGCGTCCACCGCCGGCCAAAGGTAATTGTAATGCAATTAAAGGCCCAAGGACGCGATGCATCCTGGCTGGCAGGCAGGAAATCAAATGGAAATCAGAATGGCGAGGGGCACACACGGAAAGTAAGAAAGAAAGGTAAATCGAATAAACCTAATGTCAACAAGGAGACAGGGAGAAGTGGCCGCGGTCGAGTGGCCACTCAGCCGGCTGTCCATCCTTTCAGGGCCAAGGCCACCAGGACACACACAGCATTTAATTGCACTACAATAGCTGCTCCGGGTAGTGGAAAATCGCGTGATTCCATCCAACGCAGGCAACTCAATACGGATAAATGTCACGGAATCGGTCGGTCCACCGCTAATTTGATTGATACACTTGTCAGTGGCGCTGGCATCCTGTGGCCTCCTGTGGCCTCCACCTCTGCTCATTACATTATTCAGCCGCTATTCATCTGCTGTTGTCGGCTAGTAATTAATTAATTAGCCGAATTCCTTCGTTGATTGATGGATGGATGGGGGATGGGCGGTAAGCCGCAGAAGAGGTGTCATAATGCCGCCAGGCAAGACAGCAGCGGGCTTCAAGCCGATTTGGTCAGCTGCTATTTACTATTTAATTTCCCATTTGAGGGGAGCTAATGTTCCGAGTCCCTGAACCTAAATACGAGTCAAGGCTTCCTCTATTTAGTAGGGTTTTTTGTTTTGTTGCTTTGATCTTCTTTTGATTGCTACAAATTGATGGCCAATTCTCTGACCAGTGAGCAGCATAATCACTACATTTTTACCTGAAATTGAATTTGAATTTCCTGGCCAAGGACATGTCCTGTCTCCCTTCCCCAAAAAAATGCTGACTTCTGGCCCTCGGTTTCATTGTCTTATGGATATCAAGTAAGTCCCATTGTTGTCCCCCATTCATGCAACAAGTGGCTGGCTAATGAGGAGGCTGACTCCCGCAGTTTTGGCGAGGGGCTTTCCCAGTCCCTAGACTGGCACTGGTATTTAAAAAATGTAATCAAAGGCAAGTAAATGCCTGGCCCAGCAACGTTCTTAATAAAAACCACACTGGGAGAAAACCACATTACTGCTGGAATTACCTACATTTATCCCGTAAATCAATCAAGTTGGACATCGCTCTCTGTGGAAATAGAAACAAGGAAAACACATAGGTTTTGGGAGAGAAAATGCATGGGGAAAATTGAAATAAAATTTAAGAAAGGTTTTGAAGTACTACAAATATTAATTTAGTTGGGAAAAACATTTAGTAAGTTTCAAGCAAGGGTACGACTTAACTCGATGCTAAAGTTTCTATAATTTTCATTTGTTTTCTTGGCCGAATTGTTGAATTTTCCTTTGAGGTTTTCCATATCGAGTTTACTCATACGGAAACGGAAGTGGAAGTGGAAGCGGAAGTGGAAGGATATACACGAGGCTCGCTTCTAGTTTTTTTCGCTCAGTGCCTTCTCTCCACTCTTGACAGCCGAGAATATATTTAGCTGGCTGCTTTTTAGTGTTCAGCATTGCTCTTTGCCTCCCTGCTCCTGCTCCTGCTCCTGCTGCACCTCCTCCTTAGCAGGATATTAAGTATATTCGCCCCCGAGTGGCTGCTCGGCTATTGAGTGTGAGCTGTGGCTGTGGCTGGTGGTGGTGGTGGTGTGGTTATGGATTGGGTTTCGAGTCTAGGGGTGTCTGTGTGTTTTGCGTTTTAGTCAAAGAACCTACTACCTGGACGCCTCCAATTCGTACTCCTCGCCAGTAGCCAAATCCACGAGCAGCTCCTCGCTGTGGAAGCTGGCGGAGCGGCTGAGACTGTCGTCGCCGGAGCTGGTCTCCGTGGAGGATGATGAGGATGCTCCTACTGGGAATCCTCTTGGGTATCCGGTGATTGGTCTTGCTGTAGCTCCTTCTGCTGCTGTTCCTGCTCCTGCAACTGCTGCTGCTCCTTCTGCTGCTCCTGCTGCTCCTGCTGCTCCTGCTGCTCCTTCTGCTGCTCCTTCTGCTGCTCCTTCTGCTCCTTCTGCTCCTTCTACTCCTGCTGCTGCTCCTCCTGCTGCTCCTCCTGCTGCTCCTCCTGCTGCTCCTCCTGCTACTCCCATACCTGATCCTGCTGCCGCTCCCCCGATTGCTGGTCCTGGCGAGGAGGCCAGCAGCTCCATCAGCTGAGCCAGTCGGCACAGGCGGCTGTGCCCGCCGCCGACCTTGAGGGCCTCACAGGGGCTGTGGTGGGCGTGGTGGGCGTGGGGCGAGAGGCCGCTGGAGCTGGCAAAGCTGTGGCTGCAGCAGCTACCGGTGGTGCTGCTCTGGCTGTTGTCTGGCTCGGCGGCGGCGGTGGTGTCGCTGTCGCGCCGAGGAGATGTGTGTGTGGATGAGCGGATGTGTGGCGAGTGTGTGGAGTGCGTGGAGTGCGTGGAGAAATGACAGAAAGTTGGTTATATGCCAGGTAAAAGTGTGTCTGAGTGTGTGTGTGCCGCCATAATGGGTATACATGTGTATATTCAAGGGTCTATACACAATACAGTTATGTACATTTTCATGCTCATTTCATTTCAATTCATTTCGTTGGGCGCTGTTTTTCTGGGCCTTTCGCTTTGGCCTTTTCGTTTCATTTCACTTGATTTGGATTCTCTGGCTCTGGGCGGCGAGTTTTTATGGCTCAGAAAGTGTGTGTGTATGTAGTACATAATATATATATATATATATATATGTTTATTACAAGTGTGTGTGTGTGTTTGGGTGGGTGGGTGGTTGGTTGTACATCATATGCGGCATTTAGTGTTGTTTTTTGTATTATTTTGAAATGGTTACTGTTGCCATTTCATTGTTTGTTCGTTCGCCTGTTTGTTCCATGTTGCTTATCGATGCAGTTTCTTTCTCTCTGCCCTTTTTTTGCGCCAGTTTTTATGTCATTTTAGGCTTTACGACCTTTTATTTTAATGCCTCATAAAAAGTGTAAAGTTTGCCTGTCTTTTTGGCTCTGCACACAAATGTTAAATGTTGAATGTTTATTACATATAATATATTTATTTGAGTTTGCTTAAGGGGGTCCGGTGGCATGCGGGGAGGACAGAGGAAGAGGGATGCAGTCGCTGAACTTAATTAAATAACAAGTTTTTAGCAGGCGCCATGTTTAGTGTACAATTTGGGGTCCCCCCTGGCGTATACGTGATTAAAGCTATATTACCATCTCCATCACCGATTCCTACAGCCTCGATTCAGTTTATTACAACGGCTTGAGCTTAGTTTATTATTATTAACATTAGCACACAAATCAGAGAGAGAGAGAGAGAGAGAGTGAGTGAAATTCAGGTAGTTCCAGTGACACATTCGAGTTCGGAAATTAAATCAAAACGCATTCAAAACTTAATTCGTTTAGCTGCAGGCTATTAGGCTTATTAAATATTAGTCTGGTGAATTAATTAAACGCGTTTGCAGCCGGACAGCGCGGTCTCTTGCACAGAAAAACAATTGCCAACAATCGCTGTATTATTTACACAATGATGAACATCAAATTGCGAGAGCGCAACATTTAATTGACTTTCATGTGTAAGGAGACGCGCCATCGCGCCATCGCGCCGCTTTTAGTATTGTACAATATTTTAATAATAAAATTCGGAGTTTTTTTTCAACATTGACTCCCCATATTTGTATATGTTGGGTTTTTCTGCAGTTTATTAACCGATGTTCCAGGAAGAATATTTTTGATTAAGACCTCTGTGTGTTTCAATGCGCTACAAATTTAATTAAAATAAAGCCAGCCAGCAGCAGCCAGTGTGCTGCGACACAAAAACAGAACTTGAGTAAATAAATATATATGTGACACAGGCAAAAAATATGCGGAAAATGAATTGTGCATTATGAAATTATTTACGGAATTTCAGCAGGACGACGACGACGACGACGACTCTCGACCTCAGCTTCCCGTGGCAAAGTTGTTGCTAAGTTGGCCGGAATTTCATTCTTGCCGAGATTTATGTACGTTTCCGGTGGTGTGTGTGGCCATTGTGTGTGTGTGTGTGTGGTTTTGCGATATTATTTTTATTGTAATTTAATGAGTTCTGTGCCCAAGGGCGAGGGAATTAGGCAGAGGAGAGGGGACAAGCGGCAAGAGCGGCAAACAACAGGAAGTGTGTGTATTTGTGCCTCGGGGGGATTTTATTATTATTCTGCGGCAACTGGCAAAGCCCATCATCATCAGCAGCTGAGCCAGCTGAGACAGCTCGCAATTGTGGCTTAATCAGTCAGCTGTCTCCTGCGCCTGCTCCTGGTTCTGCCCCAAGGCCCTGGGATCCTAGGTTATCCCTGGCAGCTAGGACCAGGACTATGAGACGAGAGCAAGTGAGAGCAGCAAATGCAATGCCAGGAGAACCTTTGATTTGTTTTCTTGGAACTCCAGAAATATTGAGGCATTTAGGGGGGTTCTTTTCCAATAGAAATGTACATAGCTTTGGAGGACGGAAATCACCACTGATTAAGGGGAAACCTTTAGTCATTAAAGGGAACAAAAATAGGCCAGAGAAGGCATCACCGAAAATATATAGTTATGTTATTGGTAACCTCTTAAAGTCGTCATGTTTAAAGTCCTACAAATTTCTCAAATTATATAAGTTCTCACACAGATTTCCCCCTAAAGAGTTACACTTGATTACTAAACAAAAACAAATACTTAAACGATTTATGTATAAGCTAACTTTTGTGGATTTTATTGCCTTGTAATTATGCTTTGCCATTGCCAGCTAAAACCCCATAAAAATATATAACTGACTTTGTGTGTTACTGGAATATTGATTTTAATAAAAAAATATTATGATTTATAGAATTTTAAGTCACTATTTGTGTATAAGCAAATAAATAGTGCAAAAACAAAGACAAAATCAGGCAGGAAATGAGTATTTCAATTCTTGGCTTGTAAAAAAGATTAAATTAATGTGAATATGTTTATATCTATGATATCTATTTTATTAAAGTTAATATTCGTTTCTGCGAAGCTTGTACTTGCCTCCAATTAAGAGCTGCGATAAAAGCAAATTTTATTAAATTAAACTTGATTCAAAGCTGCCCTCCATTGGAAACAAGTGACAGTCTTTCGAAATGAATGCAATTTTTAAATATTTCCCGCTACTCGGCTATTAAATTACATGAAAATAAATATGTAGAAGGGGTTAGCAGCAAGAGATTCTGTAGAAAAAGAGGATCTTTTTCCTCCTCGTCGCATTTCCAGCGGAAAAGTCGGGCGGCTAAGGAACTGAGACCGGCAAAAGGCGTGGCAATTACAGCAGGCAGCCCACCAGCTCGTATGTAAATCAATAAGCTATCAATTACCCAAGGCACAAGGAGAGAGAGAGGGAGAACAGGTAAATAGAGAGGTGAAAGCCTGGGCCCGTGCGTGTGACACTTTGTTTATTAATAACTCAAAATGCCAGCCGCCTTGGAAAGTGGAACAAACTTGTTAGCCGGGCTCAGAGTCTTCAGGGGGCTGACAGGTGAATTTCCACGGTAATGGAGTCCGATTGTGTGTACACGCACATGAAGGCACTCATTAAATGCCAATTTATGCTCTCGTCTAAAACCCAACGACAGTAGCCATCGTCGGCAACGTCCCTTTAATGGCCAAAGCGATTGAGAAAGTACTAAATGCGGGCCAGAGTTTTGCCACAACAAACTTATTGATTGAGATTTACATTCAGGACTGGCCAGAAGGCCCTAGGAAAAACTCTCAAAAGAAAGTAATCAAAACACAATCCTGCTCTTGTATTAATATTATATTAAATATATACCCCACTTTTATCCTGATAAATCAGTAATATCCTAACAATATTCCAACCCTTTTAAGATTTAAATTTAAAACGAACTTCTTCTGCAAGTAACTTGATATTTTCAACCAAAAATACTTCAACTTCTAGAAGGGGTACCTTCAGCAAAATACCCAGCCCAAGCGAGGCCAAGGGTGAGGTTTAGCAAAAAATTTCCCAAAATGTTTAAGGGTTGGCCAGGATATGGTGACCATATTGGGTCGCATATTGATAGGTTTTTTGAGGGGAGTGTCCTGCCCGCATAAGTAGGCAACAGGCGGTGGACCCATGTCTTTCGTTTCACTGCTTCCGTTTTAATTATGTCCAAGATTCGAGACTCGAGATTCGCGGCGACTCCGCCCCCCCCAAGTTGCAAGTGGGTCAGTTCGGTGCCACAGCAGCTGTAGCATTTCGAGTCAAATTAGCAAACATTTTGGCAAATATTTACCCGCAAAGTCTGCTCTTCCCGCACCCGTCAATTGGCCAAAAGCCCTGGCGATCAAATGAGCCGCAGCTGTGTACACACGGCGGCTCCAAGGAGAGGATTGGAGGATGGAGACTGAGGCTGCGGTGTGTGCGTCGCATCCTTGAGGCATTTCGGTTGGAAGTTGGAAGTTTGCCCAGGCCAAGTTTGCCCAGGAAGGGCGAGCGGTGTGTAAAGTGTGTGTGTGTGTGTGGCAACAACTTAGCAACAGCTTTGAGCCAACGACAAAGTTGACTGACTCGTCCTGTTGTCCTGTTGTCCTGCCCCACCTCGTCCTGTGTGTGCGTGTGTATGTCTGTGTTGTGGCTTGCAATTAGATTTGCCCTCAGCTTGGTTACATTTCAATTCACGAAACACAAACGGCACTCGGCATTCGGCTGAATATCGCCACAAAGTGGCATCCGAGCCACAAGTAATCGCCCGAGCTCTTTCATCCTCTCCAGGTTCCGAGGACATTCTGCAATTTGTTTAACTTTATGGCTGCCTTAGTCCCCTACGTTGTGCTTTCTCTTTTATATCCGCTCGTTAAGCGAATAAGTCGGTGTTTTTAAAGTGTCCAAAGTGATGTTAAACCTTACGAGGCCCTCAAGTCATAGGACAGAGGAGAAGCTGCTGCTGGGGCTTATTATTGCAGTTTGCAATTACTACCAAGGTAGTAATATTGCACTTAAGACTAGAATTATTATAAAGTATTAAACTAATCACTAGGCATTCAAAAAACCAAGTTAATCTACAGGCAAAAAAGCAAAGGAGAGTTGAAAAAGGGTTACTTTATGAATAGAATAAAAATATTTAAGATAAACAAGAGCAAGGCTAAAAAATTTGATATAGGAATTGGTAAAAAATATGTATTTTATGTACAAAAAAGTACTATTTAAGTAATATATGTATAATCATGAGTTGCTGCCTTTGGCAAACCTTTTAAGGGGGGAGATACCTATAGAACTTTCAAAAAAAATTTTTTTTTTTTTTTCATTTAATCGAAAGATAAAATGTTTAAAAATATTTTCCCAAAA